>PVLC010001089.1:139723-158716 GCA_004027655.1 Graphiurus murinus | reverse complement strand
TGCACTAATTTGCAATCCCACCAACAATGTATTAGGGTTCCCACTTCTCCACACCCTCGCCAGCATTTGTTGTTGTTTGTGTTCTTGATAGTTGCCATTCTGATTGGAGTTAGGTGAAATCTCAAGGTAGTCTTGATTTGCATCTCTCTGACTGCTAATGATGTGGAACTATTTTTATATTTTAAAACAGGGTTTTGCTAAATTTCTGAGGCTGTCCTGGAACCTGTGGTCCTCCAGTCTTAGCCTTCCAAATATTTGTGCCTGGCTTCCAACTCAGACTCCTTTAATATCCCAAACAAGGTACAGTATCAAGTTTACCCACTTATCCATCCATCCATTCATTTGTCGTGTTCCCATATGTGAATCACTGCACTCTGGGAGGGGGATGAAGGGTTACCAGCTTCAGAGAGCTACTGCACCAACCCCTCCTATTGGTTATGACCCAAGCAACTCTAAAATAGGAACTGTACTTTTCAGAAGCATGGTGGGAATTAAGAATACTAAGAAAAATCTATGTAATACTAAGAAAATATGTTATCCAAGTGCTGACATCAACTCAAGCAACAGTTTCAAACCAGGAAAGCACCCAGGACCTATATGTAATTGGTAAACTGGATTTCTTTTTCATATATAAAGGTAAAACTGGCTCCGCTGGAGATCACTTAAGTCATTAACTCAAAAGAGAAGCCCCTCAGCATTTATGGAAAATACAAGATCAGGAAATACCCCCCACACACACACACACACCTTTTTGTGTGTGTGGCACTGGGGATTGAACACAGGGCCTCCCACATGTTAAGCAAGCATTTCACTACTGTGCTATATGCCCAACCCCAAGAAATAACCCTGAAGAGTGCACAGGGAGTTAGGCAATGAAGAATGTGAACAGGAAGATTGGACCAAGGCAATGGTGAGAATCTGTTAGGTAACATCGCCCTCTAGAGGTTCTTTTGTACAAACTCCTGTTAGTATTTCTGTTTTTTTAAGAAAGGTCTACCATTTCCTTTGATTTTAAATTTGTTGTTGTTTGTTTGTTTTGTGGTGCTGGGGATTTAATACAGTGGCATTATACCTCTGAGCTACACCCCCAGACCTATTTTATTTTTATTTTGAAAGGAAGTCTCACTAGGTTGATTAGTCTCACTACTTGCTAAGGCTGTCCTCAAACCTGTGATCCTCCCATCTCAGCCTCCCAAGTCCTGGGATTACAGGTGAGTGCCACCACACCCATTTTGATTTCAATTCTAAGCCCAGAATTTCTATACAGGGGAGTTTTATAGGTGCCAATAGGCAGATAGGAAGGATTATGTGACATTTCTTCTGATGCCATTATTCTGATGACACTTTTACCCGCTTGGTAGGCAAGCCGATGAAAGATTAGGGAAGTTAAAGTCTTCATACAAAGGCCATCCTGCTACCACCATTGCATGGGGCCAGGGATATCATGGGAAAGAACCTGCTTTAGTTCCAAAATTGGAGTTCACACCAACACTGACCTGTATAATAGAGTCTCCTGAAGGACAACAGGTGAAAAATATTGCAAGTAAGAGAGAAGTTCTGCAGAGTGGACTTTATAAAAAGCAGCTGGGCCTAGAGGTAGAGCGAGCAAGGATCTGTGGTCTGCCCGATCAGCAAGGCTCTTTCCCATCCACCCCCGACTCCTTCCCTGTCCCTTTCTAGAGGGGCCAATTTGCTTCCAGAAGAACACAGCCCAACAGATCTACACTGGAGTTTTATTTGAAATGTGATTTGTGAGATCAGTGGATGCATTTCCCTGAAGGTCTGAGAAGTGGGCACCAAGATCAGTCCTCTGGTAAAAGACAGAAACTGCCAGTGGGCATCAAGTGGATCCACAGCAGCTGCCAAGCAGAGGTGCCGTACAATCGTAGGGAGAAACTCTGATTAAGTGAGAGAGTATCCTCCCGAGGCTATTGGACCACCTGCCCCCAGACTCTTAGAGGGAAAGGACCTTTCTCTAGGATTCAGAATTTGAGAATTAAGAATAATTGGATTAGAGAATCCTGAGAAAACCTTGTAATTACCACCACTAGGCTAGAAGGTGTGGACTCAGAACATCAAAATTTCTATTCACTGATCAGTGAACCCAGACCCTAAAGTTACCATGGGTAGCATCTGACGTGTATATTCAATGAATTGGGATCAATGTTTGAGTTGTATTTGAGTCAGTTCTCTCTGATATTTTGGGGGATTGTGTCATTCTTTGCTCCATTAAAAAGGATGATTTTAGTCGGATGTGCTATGAACACCTGTAATCCCAGTACTTGGGAGGCTGAGACAGGAGGATCACAGGTTTGAGGACAGCCTCAGCAAGTAATGAGACTCTCATCAACCTAGCAAGATCCTGTTTCAAAATAAAACTAAAAAATAGGGCTGGAGGTGTTGCTTGGAGGCAGTACCCAAAACAAAACAATCCCCAGTACCACAAAAACAACAAACAAAAGGATGTTTTACTTCTGTATAGGCATGAAATCAAGAAGGGGGAAAACATTTCTAACATATGGCAGAGGGCAAGGGCTATGTGATAAATAGAATAAGTGTCTGGAACACTGGGAGGTGGCAGAAGAGAGCAATTTAACACAAAGACTCACGTATAACTTTACCAAGGAGGTGACATTTGAGTTGGGGACTTGAAAAAGGGGAGAATGTGAGTAGAGCAGTAAATGTTGAGGAGACAGTGGGTAGAGATGCAAATGTGGGAAAAGAACTAATGCAAATTTGTCTGAAATATAGACTTTATGAGAGCAAGTTGTAGGAGGACAACATGAAAAGTATTTGGGGATCAGGGACCCTTATATTTTATTCCAATAACACAAGTTTAGTAGCTTCTTTCTGTGGAAAAATTTAAATCAAGATATGGTGATTCATGTAAATTAACACTATCCTGTAGAAATGAAAATGTGAATAAATGATGACTTTACTACCCTTCTTGTGAAATATTTCAACACAAAGAAAGGTACCAAGAATGATAAAAGACATATATATATATATATATATATATATATATATATATATATATATTTTGTTGTTGTTGTTGTTGTGGTGGTGGTGGTACTGGGGATTGAACTGAGGGGCATTCTACCTCCGAGCTACACCCCCAGTCCTATTTTTTATTCTTTATTTGGAAACAGGGTCTCTAAATTGTGGAGTGCCTCACTAAGTAGCTGAGGCTGGCCGTGAACCTGGATCCTCCTTTCTCAGCCTCCCAAATGCTGGGATTACAAGCATGCACCACCATGCCTGGCTACCAGTTTCTACTTTTAAAATAACATTGCAGTCAACAGTCAACATCCATAATCATCATAGCTATTATAGTTGCTTCTGGTTTTTTTTATACTTTTGTTGGTGCATTATAGTCTCATGTCATACGTTGCTTGTAGTAATAGTCACCAACATGCACACGGCACTCGGTGAGCTTCCCCTGGCTCCCTCGCCACTCCCTCCCCTCTTCCTCATAATTTTAATCCTCTCCACGTGTGCTTTCAGTTGTACCTTTAAGTAATCTGCTTCCAATAACTTACTATTACAAGCAAGACTGCAATGCTCATTAGGAATGATATTAAGAGAGACATGTATTGAGTTTTTACTGTGTAGCAGGCATTGGTGTAACTGCCATGTGTGAATTAGTTCATCTCATCCTCAGCTATAAGAAGAGGGGATTATATTTATCCCCATTTTGCACATGGGTAACTAACATACAAACAGTTATATAATGTTCCTGAAATCAAAGGGCAAAGAAATGAGGGGGCTGGAATTTGAATTCAAACATTCTTGTACTTTATTATTTTTAAAAATTTATTTATTTATTTATTTATTTATTTATTTATTTATTTATTTATTTATTTATTTATTACTGGGGATTGAACCCAGAGGCATTTTACCTCAGAGTTACATCCCCAGACCTTTTTACTTTTATTTTTTGCTTGTTTGTTTTGAAACAAGGTCTAAGTTACCTTATGTTGCACTCCAATCTCTGATCTTCCTATCTCAGCCTCCCAAGTTCTGGGATTACATGTGTGACCCCCTGCATCCAGGGCATTAAAATACTTTAATTAGCCAGGCATGGTGGCACATGCCTGCAATCCCAGTATTTAAGAGGCTGAGACAGGGGGATTGCAGATTCAAAGCCAGCCTTAGCAATCTAACAAGACCTTGTTTCCAAATAAGAAATAAAATTAGGCTGGTGGTGTAGCTTGGAGAAAGAATGCCTCTAGGCTTAATCCCTAGTAACACACACACACACACACACACACACACACACACACACACACATTAGTTAATTAAAAAAATAAGATTCTCAAGTTTTGGTCAAGATTTTATGTCCCAGAGTTCCTAAAATTACCCAATGCTTTTCAGAAGTACTATCCCTCCATGTTCAAGTAACTAGGAGTCACCTTAATATGATAAATCATTTGTCTGTTATATTTAATATTTTTAAATGATGCTCTCTGTATCTGATTTAGAGCATTATTATTTGTCTTACCAATCGTGGTTTTATTTCTCTTGATTCTGTGGGTTTGGGGTTGTTGTGATTATTGTTTCCAGTATCGAGTGGATGAATGATTTGTCAGGAATGTCGTGCTTGTTTTGGCTCTGTGATCCAGGTTCAATCACTAGAGGGCTCTAAAGATTTCCCAGTGCTCAACATCTGTTAAGACCAACACTGAAGCACTACACACCAAATCTGTGATTAAAAACCAAAGTTAAATTCTGGGTTTTAAGGAAAGTATCCTGCTGTTGTAGCAAGGTGAACCAGCCTCCTCTCTGGCTCAGATGTCTAGTACAATATCCTGCTAAGTGTGGTTCTCAGAGTGGCAGCATAGCAGCACCTGGGAACTTAATAGAAATGGAGTTTGAAAAGCACTGCCACATCAACACAGCAAAACGGAAACACACTAGAAAAGTACATATGCCGTTGTTGGAGAAAAGAGTCTCAGGATATGGAAAAAAATGAATCGAACTGAAAGATTTGTGCAGCTGTTCAGTGTTTCAAGGCTATGAGTGTAAGAGCATGGTGGCGCACACTTGTTATACCAGCATTTGGGAGGCTGAGACAGGAGGATCCAGGTTTGAGGCCAGCCTCAGGTACCTCAGCTATCTCCACAACTTAGTGAGACCCTGTTTCAAAATAAAGAATAAAAAAATAGGGCTGGGAGTATAGCTCAGAGGTAGAATGCCCCTGAGTTCAATCCCCAGTATCAAAAAAAAAAAAAAAAAAAAAAAAATAGGGCTGGAGGTGTAGCTCAGAGATAGAATGCCCCTATACCCGTGGGTTCAATCCCTAGTACTGCAAAAAAGAAAGAAAGAAAGAGAGAAAGAAAGAAAGAAGGCAATGATTAAACATAATGTTCAGAATGTGGTTGGTTAGAAACACGCCGGCCCATTCTAGTGGATGCTGTCCGTGCCTTACTGGATCCACGTTACACTGTGGATGCCCACAAACAAAGATGCCCACGGCTGCCACTGAGGGGGCATAAGGACTCACCAGTCTGTGATGCATGAAATTGCTACACTCAAATAAATCCTTGCAGAAACTTTGGAATCCTGTAATAATGTTTAGGGGAATGGAGAGTGGGCGGATTTTCCCCCAGTCATCAATACTTCTTACAGCACAGACATTGGAGTGGTCAAGTGGGCAAGGGTCTTGGATAATTTTGTGCCATAGAGACATCCTTGGAGGCCTTACAAGCACAATATTTAAGCATATGGAGGCAGATTACCAGGTTTAAATCCTGGCTCTGCCTCTTTTTAGCTGATCTTGGGTAAGTAACACATTCTGTATTTTAGTTTATCTGTAATATGGAGATAGTAATAGCACCTACCTTGTGGGGTTGTTGTAAAGATTGTATGAGTTTAGACATTTCAATGCTTAGAATAGTTGAAAAATAGTAAACAATAAATGGAAACATTTATTAATTTTTGGTGCTAGGGATTGAATCCAGGCCCTTAAACATGCTAAGCATGCGCTCTACCACTAGGCTATATCTCAGCCCCACTTGTTTGGTAATTTTAATTTAAAAAATTAGTAAGAAACAAAACTTTGTGGGAAATAAGGGAAGCAAACTAGCAATTATTTGGAAGCTTTTTATATCCAGGCGCTTTCTATACAATATCTCATTTGATTATGAAAATAAGTAAGAGAGTTGCTGTTCTTCCTAATTTACAGATAAGGAAATTGGAGTTCTGAGATTAAGTAATTTCCCAAGTTTATGTGTAAGAATAAAAAATAAGAAAAAAATTCAGGAACCCAGGCCCCTTACTCTGGGAATGATAAAACATCTATGTAAACATCTTGCATGGCCTGTGAATTGAATGTTAATAATAATACTTGCTGTGTACTTATCTGGCCTTCCCTGATGTATCGGGGCGTTGTGACCATGAACGATGTGACCAGTTTATGTTTATGTCTTGAAAGATGCTTATGTCTTATGTCTTAAAATACTTATCCCACCCAGCTTGTCTTGAACTTTCCATCCTTAGAATTCCCCTGCCGTTTTCCCTTTAAAAACCCTGCTTTATTGTAGCTCAGGGCTCTTCTCCTCTGTCCCTGTTGGGATATGAGTGGAGCCCTAGCGTGCTAGTCTGCTTAAATAAAACCTCTTGCTGTTTGCATCAAGTGGCGACTCTCGTGATTGATTGGGGTGAGTGCTGAGACCCGAGGAGGGGTCTTTCCTAGACCTTTCATATGCACTTACAATTCTGACTTAGTCTTTTGGAATCCAAATCCACACTTTTCCCAGTATGTCTGCATTTCTCAAATAGGGCTTCATAAACCTCTGGAAGGGAGTTTGTAGATGTGTTTGCAGGATCCATGAACTCTCCAGATGATGTTTAAGTTTCAGTACATCATTTCCATGATAATCTTTACATAGACATGTTCTGGGTCTTCTGGAAGACGATCTCAAGAGAGTACTTTGAATTTCGCCTTGTGTTTCTGCTAGTGTTACTACCTTAATGGTTCTAGGCCAATAAGAAAAGAACACGGAGACTTCATAAACAGTCATATAAGGGAGGCCCAAATTACATCATCATGGTTCAAATAGAAATTAGTGGGAATGAGCACTTCTTATTCTGTACCTGGTAGTACATGTTAGACTCAAATTCAAAGCCTGCACCCTGAGCATTGAACATATTCATATTTGGAATAGTTTCAGCCAAACCTTAGTTATTACATCAAATCAATGTCAAGTCAAAACCTTGGCTTTGTAGTTGTATTTTAATTTTATCTTGGTTTTATAATTGCAAAATAGATTTATAATTGCACAAGGGGCTTATGCTTGCTTTATGCTTATATATCAAGTAACAAAGCAGAATAATTTCAAAGTCAACATTGAGAATGAAGATGTTTCTCCTAAAAGAAGCCCATATATACTCATGTTTGAGAAACTTTTTATTATATCAAGCTGTTTTTATAGACATAGAAAAATATATTTTAAAAAACACTATAGTTACTTTATAGATATGATTAGCTTTTGGAACCCAAATCTAGATACTTAATATAACAATGATAGAGGACCCAGGAAATGCAGGAATGGTATTTTAACTGCAGGGCACACCTGGAGAGAAGCTGAAGGAAAGCAGGTGACAGGGATGATCATGTCACGCCTCTGAGGGACTACTCAGGTGAAATGAGGAGTCCCAACTGCAGAGCAACTTCCAAGTACAACTCTATATTCTTGGTAACCCTCCCTAGCAAGCATTCTCTGAGTAAAACAAGTAAAAGATAAAGTTTTATTTTAGGGTGCAAGCAGAAGGTCTCTAGCAAGTACCTGTGATTCAGGAGCCATCCTAGTGGCTCAGAGAAAGTAGGCTGTCAATAGGAAGATAACTTGGGACTCAGTGAAGCAAAATCTCTCAACGTATATCTACGGGACACGAGAGGAGTCTTAGGTATAGTAAAAACAGGTTAGTCCCACACAGCCCTAGACTGTGGATTTAAATAATCTGGCTCAGGGCCACTGAAATTAGATGATAGACATGTTTATGAACTTGGCTTTGAGTCTGAAGCCAACAACGACATCAGCACATATAGACCTGGCCCTACCTTTGGAGAGAATACAAAGCTTTTACTTATGGATAAAGTCGGCTGCTTCCTGATGGATGCAGAACACTTCGGGGATGCCAGTTATCAAAACTTCACATCAAGATAGCCGTTTAAGACACCACTAAGATAATGGGAAACTTTCTGCTTGAAAGAACAAAACATATTTACTGAAGTCCTGAACTGGCACAGGTCATTTCCTTATCCCCTCCTCCAGTCCACAACATGTGCCAAAGTCATCTGTCTTCTTCCCTGCATGGCTAAGTGTCCCTCTCTTCCTCCTTCCCTCCCCACCATCTCTGGCGCCTGAATCACTCAGGGGACCTGGCACACACACTCTTGAAAGGAAGCTTGCTAAAGAAAGCAGTTATGTGGCCCCTCTTGGCTCCACAACTGTTCTCAGGCCTGCCTTCATGTATTTTTTTTTTTTTCAGTACTGGTGAACCCAGGGGCGTTCTGCCTCTGAGCTACACTCCCAGTCCTATTTTGTATTCTTTATTTGGAAGCAGGGTCTCACTAAGTTGCGGAGAGCCTTACTAAGTAGCTGGGGCTAGCTGCAAACCTGGATCCTCCAGTCTCAGCCTCCCAAGTACTGGGATTACAAACGTGCACCACCACACCTGGTTTGTCTTCACATAATTTAATCCAATGTTACTTATATTTAAATAGAAGGGCAGGGCTTTTTAGATGATATCATTTTCCTGTGTTCCAAACTGCCTTAGGTAAAGTTCTGAGGCTGAACCAAAAGGCTGCTTCTGAGTTTCTTAATTCCTGGTATGCATTTTCACCAGCTGTACCTCTCAAATGCCTCTGCATTTTGTTTTCCACCCTCTTTCAGGACTCAATCCCTTAGGAGATGAGGTCCGTGTAAGGCAGAGCCTCCCTCATTCCCTGCCGCCCCCTCTGCCTGCTCTTCTCTGTCTCCCTTTCCTGTAGGAGGGCTTCTCTGTAGACAGCTGGAAATAGATCAGGAAGCTGAAGGGAGACACTCCTTATCTCAGGGCTTTGTGTGGGAAAAAAAATTCACTAGAGGAGCTGACAAACTGAGAAGTAAACCGTGAGCAAGTAGACCTCTGAGAAACAGCAAAAGAAACTTTTGTCTTTATCTTGATGAGAAAGATAGATAGAAATTAAGAAAAAAAAACTATCCAGTTTCTTTCCTCTGCTTATTTATTTAAGCTTGGTACAGTGATGCAATATATATTGAAGTGCCTAACTAAATGCCTACAAGGACCAGGCAGAAAACTTCAGAGGAGAGGAGCAGAGACCTACAGAGGAGCAGAGGACAGAACGCCTGCTAGTTCCTGCAGCGTATGTAGAACTACTGTTACTAGATCTGAGTTTTTTTGCTTTTTTCTTCTGTGCTGGAGATGGAACCCAGGACTTTGCACATTCTAGGCAAACACTCGACCACTGAGCTGCATCCCCAGGCTTGATCTTATTCTTAAAGCTCTAAACCATGGTGTGTGTGTGTGTGTGTGTGTGTGTGTGTGTGTGTGTGTGTGTGTTTGTACACTCAGGTGAAATCTGTCTGCTTTGAAAATGTTGCTTTGGCTTTAAGCAGACCAAACACAACTTATATTCCAGCTCTAATCTGGACTCAGAATCTGCTCAGCATAAAGCTTAAGAAAATATGACCAGAAAAGAGACACCAAGTATTAAAGTCCTGTAGATTGGGGGCGAATATGACTGTAGAATAGATTCCCTTCAGTCCAAATAAAGCTACATTCGCCATATGTATGCTAGCAACTCACAACTTAAATTTTCTTTGATACAATTACATGGGTCAATCTCCTTCCTCCTGCTTTCCTTTGTAAAAGTTTGGCTGAATTTTCAGCTTTCAGCGTCCCCAGGGCTGACTTTGCTTGGGGAAATCTGAAGCTTACCTAACCCTGACCCAGTTGGTCGAGTCTGTCTTTTCCTCCGGGAATGTGCACACTTGTGATCAGATAGTTTGGCAGGTTGGGGTGAGGAGGGAGACAGGTGGATAACAAGGCTATTGCTCTAACCTCTAGCTGGGGGCTATTCTAAGACACTGTGGTCACAAAAGGAGATGCAGCTCAAAGTGGTACCTATATCCTTCAGGTGGCAGGTTATTAGTATTCCTGTTAAAATGAGATCCCTTCTGGGGTGCTAAAATTTAAACCTATGCCATTCTCTTGTGGATGATTAGAAATCATTCGAAAATTAGCGCCTGAAGACAGAGATTCCTGCCCACCTCACTCCTTCCAACAGTGATTAGAGAGGCGACTCCCCTCCCTGGAGGGCCAGGTGTTCACCCCCGACTCACCTTCCAAAGATGGAAGAGCCACGCAGATAGCCAAGGCCAGCAGGGCAAATCTGGTCTGCAGCATTCCTTCCTGACCCGCAGGCTCCGACTGACCGCAGGTGAGGCAGTGAGATCAGGAAATGAAGCTAAACGTGTCCTTGGGTGCAGAGAAAGAGCGGGAGAAGCCGGGTAGCCCCGCCCTGGAGAGACTCAAGGAATTTGTCCTGTTTCTTTCCTGAATGCCAGGCTCCTGCCTGACTTGCTATGCTCTCGACCTGATGTGTATTCACATCACCTGGGCGTCAGGGGACATCAGTGGTCACCTGGCAGCTGGTGAGGTCCTTGTGAGTTGGGGGTATGTATTTGAATCATTTGGGAAACATTAAAAAAAAAAGTAGCAATCTATATGACCCCCCCCTCCTTCCCCCCATACATCTATAAGCCAGAATTCTGAGGTAGGTGACTAGTCCTTTGAATTTTATAAAAACTCCATAGAGGATTCTGATGGGCACGTCTGTTGAGAACTACTGCCTGAAAGGAGTTGGTTTTCACGGCTTGAAAACACAGGTTTCTGGGAACAAGGGTGACTAGTCATAAGGAAATTATCTCTGTGGAGAGATACGGAAGAATTCTATCTACCTTGCCTGGTCTTGGGTAGAAGCCAGATGGTTTCCAGTGAAGCTTTAGCTTACTTAGGAGAAAGGTGAGCCGAGTAGAGGGCAGTGCTTCTAGAAAAGAGCCCCAGGGCAGGTGAGGAGCAGCCAGCTTTGCTGCTGATTGGCTTCATGAGGGAAGCCACCGGGGAGGGGAAGATCATTGGGTTCTAATACCACAGCGTCCACCAAGGAGTCATATAACCTTGGGAAATGCACTTAGCTTTTCTGGAAGTAACAAGTCAGTCTGGATGACCTCCAAAGTCATGCCATGCTTCTTCTAGAACTGTGCTATCCCACTGCAGTAGCCACTAGTCCACGTGTGACTCTTGAACACCTGAAATGTGGCTCGTCCAAATTCAGATGTATTACAGGTGTAAAATATACACCAGATTTCAAAAACTGAGTATGAAAGATTTCTCATGAACAATTTCATATCAATTGCATGTTGAAATGGTAATACTTTGGACATATTGAGTTAAATAAAATTTGTTATTAAAATCAATTCCACTTGTTTCCTTTTACATTTCTAAATAACTACAGTGTCTCCAATATTTTTGGCCCCTGCACAACCCATGTTGAAATTTATTCCCCAATGACACAGTGTGGGGAGGTGGGGCTACTGGAAGGTCATGAGAGTGGGGCCTTTATCAATGGAAAAATACACCAACTCAGAGGGTCTGCAGGAGTGGGTTGGGTCTCTTCTGCTCTTCTGCCTTGTAGGACACGACATTCTTCCTCTGAAGGATGTAGCAACAAGGCAAGAAGAGATGGAACTTGCCAACACCTTGGTCTGGCACTTCCCAGCCTCCAGAAGTAGGAGAGAATACATTTCTGTTATCAACTTCCCAGCCTTGGGTGTTTTGCCATAGCAGTGCAGAATGGACTAAGACAATTGTAAATGTAATTTAAACCCAGAATATTTTATTACACATGTAGATCATATATTTGCACCAGGCACTGCTGCTTTAGGAGGTCAAGAACCTAATTGTCCCCAGCTGTCAAGGTCTGGTATTTAACCAAGCTCCAATTTTGCTTCCACAAGCTAGGTTTATAATAAAATGTCAAATGGAGCTGGGCACGGTGGTGCACACCAGTAATCCCAGTGCTTGGGAGGCTGAGACACGAGGATCTGAGGTTTGAGGCCAGTACACAATTAATGAGACCCTGTTTCAAAATTAAAATTAGAAAACGGCTGGCAGTGTAGCTCAGTGGTAGAATACCTTGGGTTCAATCCCCACTGAGACACACACACACACACACACACACAATGAGGAATGGAAGCTTTGGAGGCTCATGAACTAGCAAAGATGGTGATTTCCTGAAAGAGAAGACCCAGTGCCCCAGGCAAGCAGTTTCAGCCTCTCCTACTAAGCAAGGGGTCTTTGCCAGAAGTCTTAGTAAATAAGCAGAGAGAACCTGTGGAGGTGATCTTCAAAGACCTATGACATGATATGCATCCACCATAAGCCAAGCAGCATCTTTGGACCAAAGCAGTGTGCTCTGAGTGTTAAGAGTCAGGGAAGCTGCACAAAAATTATAGTCTGGGATAGCCATAAAGATTTGCAAAAATAGCCCTCGTGCCTAAAACATTCACCAGCTTGTCTGTCACCTCCAGTTCCCACCCTGAGTTCCTCCCAAGGATGACTTTCTTGCAGTAGAAGAAATGAACTATTCAGTAATACAGGGCACCAACAGGAAGCTGGGTTTGATTTTGATGAGCCTGGGATTAGACAGACCCTGTGTGCTCTTTTGTGTACCTGTCATTTGCTTCTCTATATGACAGTAAGTTTCTCTTTCATTGTGTTTGTGTTTCTTCTGATAAGAAATGTCCTTCCAAGAAGAAGGTGCAGGGATGGGATGTAGGGATTGGGTAGCATAGCAGCTGCTCCTCAAGTTATCCGCATTTTTTCTCTCCTTCACAGTCCTTCCTGAGCATGCTGGAATTAGATGGCAAGTTGGGCAGTGGAAGACAGTTAGTTTAGCAGGTAGAGCCAAGAACCAGCACTCACGAAATTACCATCCCTGGAATCGAAACCTTGAAGCAGGACATTGTCACCCTGGTGTTCGAAAGCAAATATGACATCTACCAGTAGGAACCTATAAACCACTAAAAAAAACAAAAACAAAAAACATATGCCACATCACTTTGAATGAAAACATGAATGGGAGGAATACGGGGCCAGTTTTGATTAAAGTGAGAGAAAAAATGGAATCATGGGTTTTTGTTTGGAGAGAACATGGAACAAGGTATGATTATGGGGTACATGTGTCTGTGTGAGGAGGGTGTTCACTAAGCAGACACAAGCCAACATTAGTTAGGAAGGGGTCCCTAAAGAATGGTATATATTAGTTCTGGATTGCTACAGTGACATACCTGAGACACTTAACTTATAAAGAGGAAAAGGTTATTTTGCTCACAGTTTTGGAGGTTCTAGGGCATGACACTGGCACCTCAGGTCTGGCTGGATCACATCATGGTGAAGGTGCCTGTGTGTGTAGAAGAAGCTTAGTCTGTCTCCCAGGAAATCCAGAGGGAAACACTGGCATTCCACACCCACGATAAGCTAAGGACTTCCAACTAGGATCCCCTTCCAAAAGTCCTAGCATTTCCCAACGACAGCAGCCTGGGGACCCAGACTTTAATCACAGTGGCCCTTTAGAGGACTCTTATGGTCTGGGCCTAGAATGTCCCCAAAGGCTCCTGTAGTGGAAGCATGTCCCCAGTGAAACAAGGTTTGGCGGTGGGGCATGGCTGGAGGAGGTGGTTCAATGGGGAATATATGTATATATGTATATATGTATATATATATGTGTGTGTGTGTGTGTGTGTGTATATATATATATATATATTCCTAGTCACCTCCGCTCACCCTCTGCTTCTCACCACCATGATGTGAGAGTGGTGACCCCCCCCCCCACTCCACCATGCCTGGACATGGAGGTTTCTGCCTTGATGCTGGCTAAAAATGGACTGAACCTCTAAAACTGTGAGCCAAATAAAACTTTCCTCCTCTATGTTGTGCTTGGCAGGTATTTTGGCCACAGCAACCATGGCAATGAACATGCTGACTAAAACTGGGACACTCAGACCACCCCTCAACAATAGAGATTGAGCCAGGAGAACAGTGATTATGTTCTTCAGCTGGCCTTACAGCTTCTACAAAACCAGTTGAGAAGGAGATTGGGGAATGTATGTCTTTAGGGCTCCGGGCATAGTTAGAGGACAGAGACATAGAATGAAACAATTTGAGGACAACCTAAAACTATGTGTGGCTTTTGTCTTCTATTGTGAAATGTCTTTGGCTCAGAACACCTGGATGTTAGTAACCTTTTAGGAATTTTATTTTCTCTTTACCAGGAAAAACCAAATAGTTTAAAGAGAAGTAAAGTGGATGAGCCTGGAGGATATTATGTTTCTTAACATAAGTCAGGCATAGAAAGACAAATACTACAGGTTCTCATGTATACGTGGAAGCTAAAAAGTTGTTCTTATAGAAAGAGAGGATTGTGGTTACCAAAGGCTGGGAAGGGTGGGAGGTTGTGGTGGAGAGAAGATGGGTAACAAGTACAGCAGTGCAGTTGGATAAGAGGAATAACTTCTAATGTTCTATAGAACAGAAGGGTAACTGTGGTTGGTAGAATAATTGTGTATTTGAAAATAGTAGAGAGGATTTTGAATGTTCCCAACACAAAGAAACTATAAATGTTTGAGGTGATGGGTATGCCAACCCTATTCTGACACATTGTATACAAATATTGAAATGCCACATTGTAGTCCATAAATATGCATATTTATGTCAAATACATCTATATGTATGTATGTAAAAAGAGGAGAAGCATAATCTCAGCCTGTCATAGAAATATCTGCTATCATCCAGGTTTGTGGTAAAATGACCTGTTTGCATTAGCAGGATGAAGAAAGCAATTTCTAAACAGTAGCTTTCAAAAAAAAAAAAGTAAGCCAGTGAAACTTCCTTGGCTGTTTATCTTGAAAATTAGTATATAAATGGACTCTTGAGGAAGTCATGTTAACATCTAAATGTTCTAGGATAATTGAAAATTTAATAAACCCCTTCCATAAATCTTTGGACATTGAGAAAAATGGACTTTAGACTTGTGTGATCTTTCAGTTCTTGTTTATAGGTAATAGGTTTGTTAAAGCAAGGCTGAGCCAAACAAAGGTCCCATATTAAAAATTACATTACAAATACTTTATTGAGTTGGGTGTGGCAGTGCACACTTGTAATCCCAGTACTTGAGAGGCTGAAACAGGAAGATTGCAGGTTCTCAACCAGCCTCAGCTACTTAGTGAGGCCCTCCATAACTTAGTGAGACCCTGTTTTAAAACAAAGAATAAAAAATAGGGCTGGGGATGTAGCTAGGGGGTAAAATGCCCTTGGGTTCAATTTCCAGTACTGCAAAAAATATAAAAAATAGATACTTTATGTTAGGCTGCTAAGTTACAATTTTAAAAAGTAATATGTTGTTCTCTTCTGATTGATTGAAAAGTTATATTGTGTCCACTGTAGAAAATGCAGAACATGTAAAAGAAGTATAAAGAAGTAAGTGTATTAAACATCTAGACATGAGCTTTCTTATTCCATTGGCATTTATTCCCTAGTATTCTTTCTGTGCACATCTATTCATTCATTCATTCATTCATTCCCTCACTGAAGAAACATAAAGTATCTACTATATGCAAAACATTGCACTAGACATGGAGGACAAATGGTGAGCAAAGGGGACATGGTCCTGTCTACAGGACAGATAATTCAGCATTTCAGCAAGCCATAGCAATATATCTGCATGATGCCAACATAAGGAAATCCAGCACCTAGGACATTCTGTGCTAGAGTATCTCACCTAGTCTGGGAATAAGTCAGCTCTAAAATGTGATGTTTACCTCCTGCCTGATTTTAGTATTTCATAATGCAGAGGTACCATTCCTTATTGAATAAACTGTTCTTAATACTGAACATTAAGATTGTGGATTTTTCAACTTTTATAAATAACTTCTGCAATGAAGGACACATATAATTCAAATCTTTATGCTTATTATTTAGAACCAATTTTGAAAATCAGTATTGCAAAGTAAAAGGAAACAGTGACCAGAAAGGCTTTTGATACATATTCAGGCCTTTAAGTTGAATGTTTAACCTATTTTTTTTTCTCAACAGGTTCCACATTTTTTCCAGGGTCTTGCAATAGGATCTCTTACTATACAAAGTATATGATATGCTTTAAAATAGCTCTGGAGAGTAAAGGGTACCATGCCCAGCTCAGAAATCTGTATTCTTTAAAAATAAGGTGATACATTTTCCAGTTGAAATGGCTATTAGGAGTTCCAGGGTAGGTGGTTTTCAGTGCTATGTTTTATGGTTTATAGTCTGTAATTAAATGTGTAATGAAGTTGGGTATCAGCAATGCCAAAGTAAATAGAGAGGAAAGAATACAAGACTCATTAGCAGGAACAAAGTTTGAACCTGGAGCTGAAGCAGGGAATTTCCCTTGCACAGAATTTCTAATTCCTGGTTAACACTATAATTTCCTTTCCCAGATTACATGCATAATTTTTTTTTTTTAGCATTCATGCTATATATATGAAGAGTCCAAATTCATTGTGATACCACCAAAATGTTTTATTATGATGCTGAGATAGAAGTTAAGTGATTTGCATAAGGTCAGCCAATAAATTGGGAACCAGAGAGCAGAATGGTACTTCAAGCTAATAACTGAAATAATAAGAACACCCCCTAGGAAAATCTGACTAAGGAGAGCAATTAGTAGTGACTAGTTTTTCTGGGGGTTAAAATACATTGCAAGTCTACCATGACTTCAATAGTGTGTCACTGATGCTTAAATCTGGAAGATACACAATGTTTGTGTGAATTTAATATATTGCAAAGTTAGCATTTCATATCAGGAAAAACTAGATTATTCAGTGAGTGATTTTGAAACAACTAGTTACCTATATGAACAAAGATAAATTTGATGCATTAAATTCTGATGTATTAAATATTTAAAGAATTAACTACTCAAAGGAAATATGGAAGCTTTAGAGTAGGAAAGGATTTTCTAGCATAAAACAAGACTCGGAAGCCATAAAGGAAAAAAATTTTTTTTTAAACTGACCACACAAAAGAAGAACTAAAACTATCCCTTTTTGCAGATGACATGATACTATACTTGGAAGACCCAACAAACTCAACCAAAAAACTTATAGAACTGATCAACAAATTCAGCAAAGTGTCTGGATACAAAATCAACCTTAACAAATCAGAAGCTCTTCTGTATGCCAACCATAAATCCACCGAAAAAGAAATCCAGAAAACAATTCCACTTACAATAGCACCCTGAAAAATAAAACACTTAGGGATAAACATAATTAAGCAGGTAAAAGACCTCTATAAGGAAAACGATAAAGAGTTGAAGAAAGAAATCGATGAAGACCTTAGAAGATGGAAGGATCTACCATGCTCTTGGATAGGCAGAATAAATATCATCAAAATGGCCATCCTCCCAAAGCTGATCTACAGATTCAATGCAATACCCATGAAATTATCAAGGATGCTCCTCATAGACATAGAAAAATCAGTCCTTAAATTCATTTGGAACAGCAAAAAGCCCAGGATAACCAAAGTAGTTCTTAGCAATAAAAACCATGCAGGAGGTATCACAATACCTGACTTCAAACTCTACTACTACAAAGCCACAGTAATAAAAACAGCATGGTATTGGCACAAAAACAGACACATAGACCAATGGAGCAGAATAGAAGACTCAGAAACAGACCCACAGACTTACAGTCAACTGATTTTTGACAAAGGAGCCAAAAATATACACTGGAAAAAAGATAGCCTCTTTAACAAATGGTGTTGGCAAAACTGGTTAACCATATGCAGGCAAATAGAAATAAACCCCACTTTCTCACCCTGCACAAGAGTCAACTCAAGGTGGATCAAAGACCTGGAAGTTAGGCCGGAGACCTTGCAGCTACTTGAAGAGGGTATAGGACCAACACTTCAACACATAGGCACAGGTCAAAACTTTCTCAACAAGACCTCAAAAGCACAAGCAACTCAAAGGAAGATCAATACATGGGATTGCATTAAACTGAAGAGCTTCTGTGCAGCAAAGGAAACTATCAAGAACCTCAACAGAGAACCTACAGAGTGGGAGAAAATTTTTGCCAGTTACTCTTCAGATAGAGGTCTAATATCTAGGATATACAAAGAACTCAAGAAAATCAAGCCAAGAAAGCAAATAACCCAGTCAAAAAATGGGCAAAGGATCTAAATAGACACTTCACAAAAGAAGAAATACAAATGGCCAATAAATGTATGAGGAAATGTTCCACATCATTGGCAATCAGAGAGATGCAAATCAAAACTACCTTGAGATTTTACCTAACTCCAATCAGAATGGCAATCATCAAAAGCACAAACAACAACAAATGCTGGCGAGGGTGTGGAGAAGTGGGAACCCTTATACATTGTTGGTGGGATTGCAAACTTGTGCAACCACTTTGGAAAACAGTATGGAGGATCCTCAGACGAATGGGAATAAACCTACCTTATGACCCAGCAATACCACTTCTGGGTATCTACCCAAAGAATGGAAACCAAACTATCAGACCGATGTATGTGTATCTATGTTTATAGCTGCACAATTCACAATAGCTAAACTATGAAAGCAGCCAAGATGTCCATTGACAGATGAATGGATTACAAAACTATGGGATATGTACACAATGGAATTTTACTCAGCCATAAAGAAGAACAAAATCATGTTCTTTGCAGGAAAATGGATGCAACTGGTAAACATTATGTTAAGTGAAATTAGCCAGTCACAAAGAGTAAAGAAGCATATGTTCTCCCTAATATGCGGATGTTAGGGAGAAGATGGGGCATCAGAGGGTCCCCAGATGAAAAAGTAGAGACTCTCGATAAACAAAGAAGGTGATTTAACCGAAGGGGATGGACGGGGGGGGGGGGCATCCTAAGGCACAT
>PVLC010001089.1:52453-139623 GCA_004027655.1 Graphiurus murinus | reverse complement strand
CAGAGGTAAAATGCCCCTGAGTTCAATCCCCAGTAAAACACACACACACACACACACACACACACACACACAGACACACACACACAACAAAACAAAACAAAAAACAAACAAACAAAAAAACCCTGACCACACAAAAAAGTGAAATTCCATTGTTGGGACTCAGAAAATGGTACCTTAAAGTGAAGGCCTAGCCGGGTGTGGTGGCGCATGCTTGTAATCCCAGCATTTGGGAGGCTGAGACCAGAGGATCCGGGTTTGAGACCAGCCTCAGCTACCTAGTGAGGCATTCTGCAACTTAGTAAGACCCTGTTTCAAAATAAAGAATAAAAAATAGGACTGGGGGTGTAGCTCGGAGGTAGAATGCCCCTGAGTTCAATCCCCAGTACCACACACAAAAAAAAATCGAAGGCCTCACAAAGAGCCCCAGAAGCTAAAATCCTGACCTCTTGCCTTCCTGTCTCTTTCTCATTCTCCCCTAAGGCAAGCCATAGTATCCAGAATACCTATTCCTTGGCAAGTCACTGAAACCAGATCCCTTTCACCAAAGCCCACCTGTCCCTCAGCTCTCTCTCTCCCTAAGGGAAGCCACAGAATCTAGAATTTCTCTTCCCTGAAGCAAGTCACAAAAGCCAGAACTCTTTCCCCCCAAAGTCAGCCATAAAACCTAAAAACACTACTCTAATCTTTCCCTTTCTACCTTGGAGCTGGCCACTAAAGAAAGTTCTGGCCTGCTTTGTCTGATAGCAGATCCTAAACCCCCATTTCAGAGAGTCCTGCCCCAGCCCCAGCCCCAGCCCCAGGAGAAGGAATGCTGCACAGAGAGGCCCGAAAGAATTGGAATGGGTGGACCTCGCTGGGTTTCTCCACTCAGTCTTGTCCAATCCTATTTTTATTTTTTTTTATTTTTTATTTATTTTTTTTTTTGCGGTGCTGGGGATTGAACTCAGGGGCGTTCTACCTCCGAGCTATACCCCCAGCCCTATTTTTTATTCTTTATTTTGAAACCGAGTCTCACTAAGTTGCGGAGGACCTCACTAAGTAGCTGAGGCTGGCCGCGAACCCGGATCCTCCAGTCTCAGCCTCCCGAATGCTGGGATTACAAGCGTGCGCCACCACAATGATTTATTGAACCTAGGGATAAAAATGGGTAGTTCACCCCAGGTCTCTGAGGTTTCCAATGCTCTTATGCCACGTAAATTATGATCAAATAAATGTGTTAGGCTTTTCTCTTGCTAATCTGTCATTTGGTATAGGGGTGTTGGCTATGACTATGATGGACAGGAAGGGGGTCACCCCCTTTTCCTCTCCTATACCATCATGGAAAAAACAGAATGCAATAAAACACAAATGGCAAAAATGGGAGCTGGGCATGGTGGTGCATGCCTGTGATCCTAGTACCTGGGAGGCTGAGACATGAGGATTGCAAGTTCAAAGTCAGCCTCAGCAATTTAGAGAGACTCTCGGCAAACTTAGCAAGACTCTGTTCCAAAATAAAACATAAAAAGAGTTGAGGTTGGGAAGTATAGCATAGAGGTAGAATGTTCCTGGATTCAATCCCTAGTACCACAAGAAAAAAGCCAAAAACAAAACAAACAAACAAAAACAACAAAAAAAACCCCTCACCTAATTAGGTCAGCCTTCCTACCTTTTTAATTCACTTTAAGACAATTTTAGGGATTGTAGGTCTTCAAAATTCCTTCACCTTTGCCACTTTTTTTCTCACATAGAAGCAAAGCTCTGGTGTTATGGTTTGGATTTAAAATGTCCTCCCAAACCCCATGTGTAGACAGTGCAGCCAGGTTCAGAGTCAGGACATGGCTGGAAGAGGTGGATCACTGGGGCATGGCCTTGGGGACTGTCCCTTTCCCTGGCTGCTCCCTGCCCCCTGCTTCCCACCACCCTGAACCAAGCTTCTCCACCATGCTCTAAGCTGCGGAGTCATTCCTGCCATGAGCCAGCTGATTATGGACTGACCTCTGAAATCATGAACACTAAAATAAACCTTTCTTCCTCTAACTTGTGCTTGTCAGGTATCACAGGGATGAAAAAGCTAAGACTACCGGGTTCACCTGCACTCAATGGTGGGGTACCAGGGAGCAGGAGGCATGGGGACCTTCTGCTGCCATACCAATATTACTCATAACTACAACCTTTACCACCACTGTAGTATGTAATAAGAACTTATTTTGTAGTAGGCACGGTTCCAAGCACTTTATATATACTTTACATATTCTGGCCAGCTTTTGGTCAGAATAAATCCTATGAAGTAGGTACTGCAGATAGGGAAACAGGCATGAGATTAAGTAGCTTGCCCAAGGTCACAGAGCCTATAAATATGGGAACTAGTATTAGAATCCAGGCAACCTATATCCAGAGTTCTGTGTTCTTTACATCCACTATTTGTACATTTTTCAAATGCAGTGGTTAAAAAAACTTTAAGGAGTGTTTCAGTTGCTAAGGCTGTATAACAAACATGCCGGTACTTGTGGCTCAAATAATCAAAGCATTTATTTGGCTCATGAATCTGGACTTCTAAAATATGATTTATTTATTTATTTATTTATTTATTTATTTATTTATTTATTTATTTATACAAGAGGTTGAACCCAGAGGCATTCTACTGCTGAGGTATACCTCAACCCTATTTTATTTTATTTTTATTTTGAAACAGGGTCTAATTAGCTATGGGACCTCAATGAGTTGTTGAGGCTGGCTTCCAACTTGTGATCCTCCTGTCTCAGCCTCCTAAGTACTGGGATTGCAGTTGTGTGCCACCACACCCAGCTTGAATTACTATATATAAGAAAAGACTTGGTAGAGATGGCTCATGTCTGCTCCATTCAGCATCAGTTGGGGCTGGAAGTTGGAATCATCTGGAGGATTCACTCACTACCATGTCTGGAAGTTGAAGTTGGCTATTGGCTGAGGATCTCAGTTCCAACTGGGCTTCTCTACATGTTTTAATCAGCATTCTCACTTCTGTGACCCAGAATACTTGATGACCACAACTTAAAGGAAGGAAGACTTATTTGCTCACAGTTCTGGAGATTTCAAAGGTCATAGTTCATTGCTAAGCTGGCTTCCAAGCAGGAGCCATGGCTGCAGGTCCTCAGGGCATCACGGCAGGCATCAGAGAGAGAGAGTGAGAGCTCATTTTAGCTCATGGCCATAGGGAAGAGAGGAGCACGAAGCTGTAGCAGCCATTGGTGGGTGGGTAGGGGGGAGGGAGGAGGGTGGGGACACTGTCTCCAGCAACCAAATCCCACTGCCATGTGAGGGATTAGTAAAATGTAGGCAGAGAGAGTAAAGTCCACAGGGGGTTCATTCTGAGGCCATCTATGAGGAAGCAACGGGAAAGACAAAAACAGGAAAGCTGGCCAAGGATAGATGCAGAGACAAAAACAAGGAACCTAAACACAATGGCAAAACCC
Source organism: Graphiurus murinus (assembly GCA_004027655.1). Lineage (NCBI taxonomy): Eukaryota > Metazoa > Chordata > Mammalia > Rodentia > Gliridae > Graphiurus > Graphiurus murinus. The sequence goes on along the minus strand of PVLC010001089.1, from coordinate 136,192 downwards.
AAACACAGTGGCAAAATAACAAAATCAAAAGGATGTGGTCAACAGTCACAAGGGTGCAAACTGTGCGTCAATCACAATGTCCTAAACATGAGAACCAAAGACGCACACCACTTACAGAAAACTAAAAAGAGCGTGGCGGTGCCTGATAAGTTAGATAAGTACCGCTTGACCAGAGTCAGCCACGTGTGACGCCCCCCTTTGAATGAGGGCTTCTTGCTTCACTTGCTTCAGCTTCCATTGTTATTCCTCACTAAATAAAGTCTTTCTCTGAGTGCTACACTTGCTCTCTGTGATCTCATTCTTGAGCTCAGCGGGACCATGAAGTTAGAAATACTTAATGAAACTTTTATTCACTGCACTCTAGGAATTTAGGTCTGAAGGAAAACTGACCTTCAGGGTAAAGGTGAGGGCCGTCGTGGAGTTTTTAGATTTAAAATGATAGTCTTCCTTGCTTGTCACCTCTCTACCTATTACTTCTTATTTCTCCTATCCTACCTCACTATCATGGAAATTATGCAGGTTCCTTTCTGCTGCATAATTCGAAAGGTCAGAGAGGTCATGAAATCCCACTTAGGTTAAAAAGAAGGCTGTGTTCTGGGCTGCAGATGGCAGAATGCTCACTGTAACCTCATGTGGGAAAAGGGTCTAGGGAGCTCTATCAGGGTCCCTTTTATAAGGGTCCTAGTTCCATTCATGATGGCTTTGCCCTCAAGACCTAATTGCCTACCAGGCCCCACCTCCAAATGTCATCCCAGTGGAGATTGGTTTTAGGGGGGTGGTATTGGGGATGGAATCCATGGGCATTCTACCACTGAGCTACACCCTCAGCCCTATTTTATTTTTATTTTAAAACAGGATCTCACTAAGCTGCCAAGGCTGGCCCACATCTGCGATCCTCTATTCTCAGCCTCCAAATTATTGGGATTACAGGTGTCTGCCACCATGCCCGGCTGGAGGTTGGGTTTCTTTCAATGTAGGAATTCTGGGGGGACAGGAATGTTGTGTAACACAGGTGGCATCTAGAAGCTGAAGAAGACAAGAAAATGGATTCTCCCTTACATCCTAGAGCTGATTCCACAGCTGATCCTACAGCTGATTCTTAGCTTGGAGAGACCTGTGATAGATTTCTGACATATCAAACTGTAAGCTAATTATTTGCCTTGTTTCAAACCACTAAGTTTGTGGTAGTTTATTATAGCAGCAAAAGAAAATTAAAACAGGATATTTATATGTACACTCAAACCCTCTAATCCCTTAGCAGCCAAGTAGGTGTATTTTCTTTTCACCCTTTTGTAGTATTTTTACCCTTTCAAAGATCCCTAGGGGTTCATTTTTATTGATTTCACCAGAATTGATGTGTTGAGAAGGAAGCAGATGCCTTACACAGTGATGGGAGCCACACCCTAGGAATGGTGGAGTCCTTTCCAGAAGAATTGGCCTGGGGGTCCAAACCACCTTGTATGGAAGCTGAGTTGCACAAGCGCAGCCTGTGCCAATCAGTTTAGAATCCACATAAACATTGGGTCTCTGCTTGCTGGGGAACCGGGCTCAACACTGAGAGCTATTGTTAGAGACACCAGGCGGATCAGCTGTGGAAGTCCAGGAGGAAGGAACTGTGGTATTTACACATGGCTCTCCAAGACAAACAGGGACTCTGCACATACAATGGGCCTTTATAGTATCACATGAACACTTTACCACTGTCATTAGGATATGTTACATGTGCACAAAGTTGACAATTCTCTCTGCCTTCTACTTTGGGTGCACAGTATCAATATTGCTAAACTGGGAACATGGGTGGTGCTCAAATGAAGTCCAATTGAGTATTGAATGAGTAAGCGTGTGTGAATCCAGATGGGTGCTTTTGTTGAGGAGGATCATGGTATGTGCTGGGGCTCTAATCTGACCTCCTATCCTGTTCAGACAATTATGAGGTTGATGAGATTGGGATGCAGTGGAAAGAGGGTACAATGCTTCATAAGCCCTTTCATCAATATCATTATTCCTGGGGAGAAAAGAAATGCCAAGGGGGAAGCAGACATTCCTTGAATTTGCACAAAGTACAGATTAACTGTAGAGACTGATTTTAGGAGTTTCTCAGCTCAGTGAAATTGCTGAACCTCCTGGCTTGGGTCTGGATCTTGGTTTATTGCTAGAATCTGATGAAATAATAAATAGGGATAGCTATGTGGACCTACTTGAGGTGCTGAATCCATGTGGGAACAGAGTAGCTTATCAGCAGCTCCTTGCCCCCCCGATCCCCCGCCCCAGGACAATCAGCACCAGATTCTGAGTTGCAGCCAGTTTGCTCTACAGCCTGAGAACAGAACTTACGGCAGAAAATGGAAATGTCTTCATTTAATATAAAGCATACATGATTACTGTAAAATATGAGACAGCCAGGTGTGGGGGCACACGACTAATCCCAGTACTTGGGAGGCTGAGACAGGAGGAATACAGGTTTGAGACCAGCCTCAGCAACTTAGACCTTGTTTCAAAATAAAAAATAAATAAATAAATAAATAAAGTAGGGCTGAAGGTATATCTCAGAGGCAGAACACCCCTGGGTTCAATTCTCAGGACCTCAAAAACAACAACAAAACAACATGATATAATAAGGAAGAGTAAAAGCAGAAGTCCCTTATGATGAACCCCACCCTTACTCTCTCCACTCCAGAGATGACTATTGTCAACTGCGTGGTAGCCATGTTTCAAAATTGTTCCTACACATATATACCTATATATGTCTATTTTATAAAAATAGAATCATACTGCTCTAATACTGGTTTTAATTTTTTATGTGCTTTTCTTGGTGCATTATCGCCTCACATTGTTGCAGGAGACTGGGTTTCCTACCTCAACATCATAATATAAATCATGTTGACAATGGCATACATGCACACAGCACTTGGTGCCCCCCATCTCCCTGCCAGTTTTAATTTTTTAAAAGAAATATAGACATTTTTGTATATCATCACATGGATCTACCTCATCCGTTTAAGTGCTCTAGGCATTACTATTTCATTGCTTGTATAATTTAGGTTGATGATCCTCTAGGCAAAGACTGTTTCTAGTTTCATTTATACCTTTTTTTTTGTGTGTGTGTGTAGTGCTGGTGATTGAACCCATAGCCTCACATATGCTGGGCAAGTGTTCTACCACTGAGTTACATCTACGACCCTTTCTATTTTATTTTGAGACAGGGTCTTGCTAGGTTGCTCAGGCTGGCTTTGAACTTTGGGATCCTTCTGCCTCACCCTCCCTAGTAGCTGTGATTACAGATTTGCCCCACAGCACCCAGCTTATTTTTGCCATCTTAAGTAACCAACAGAAATCTCTTTTTCTTTGTTTACTAACCTGTTTAGTTTCTTAGAATAAATTCCTAAAATTGGAATTTCTGGGTCAAATGGCTTATATTTTTAACACATATTACCAAATTCCCTCTGGTAATAAAGTATGAATTTATTGTTTCATCAACAATGCCCATTTCCTTACACCTCCTGCCAACACTGAGCATTAGCAATATTTTCAAAATTTGCCAAGCAGAATACCCAAAACACTCACTGCTATTTTATTTTGCATTTTAGTCAGATTGACTGTCTTGGGATTTCCATTTTAAAAGATTGCTTTTAAAGCTTATAACAATTCCTATACTTGTAATAATTTGCAAAAATTAGAAATATGCATTTCTTGATGTAATGGAGAAATTAAAAAGTACCCTAGTCACAACATATCTCTAAATTAATTTAAAAACAACATCATCAAAATCAATGTCACATTTTTGGATTTCATTGGCACATCTCAGTTGGTTCAATATATCCTGCATTACATGGAACAGACACTGCATCAGAAGAAATGAGTAATTAATAAATTCCTTCAGGTCTCTCACTTTAGAACTTCCTCAAAAATATTTACCTCAGCATTTCCTTTTTTAAAGTCATGATTTGGTCCCAGAGGAGAAATCATAAGAAAATAAATGGAAATCTGTCTTCCCATTTGTTGTATATGCTATTATTGACTGGATATATATATATATATATATATATATATATATATATATATATGTATATATATAATACTTTGTAGTCAGTACACAAGGATCATATAACATGACACAGTATTTGGTTGGATGCTCCAGCACACTAATAAAAATCCTATTAATTCATTTTTGTTCCACACTAATGTGTAATGACATTTAGAAGAGGGCACAAAGGAACTGGGTGTGGTGGCCCATGATTGTAATGGTTGTAATCTCAGTACTTGTGAGGCTGAGACAGGAGGATCACAGGCTTGGAGCCAGTCTCAGCAATTTATCAAGGCCCTCTGCAACTTAGTGAGACCCTGTTTCAAAATAAAAAATGAAATAGAGCTGGGGGTGTAGCTTAGAGGTAGAATGCCCCTGGGTTCAGTACCTAGCACCAAAAAAGAGAGAGAGAGAGAGAGAGAGAGAGAGAGAGAGAGAGAGAGAGCCCACATAAGCACAACTACTATCCATTCTGTACATTTCCAGTGAGATCCAGCTGTTCACAGAGGGAAGAAACCAGCATGGTCTACTGCCACTGCTCAGCTCAACACGGCACCTGAACCAGCTGTTATGAGTGAGAGGTGCTTCCATCCCTCAACCAGACTAAAAGATGGTGCTGATTTCTAATTTGTGGGCTCCACATTTAGAGTCATTATAATATTTGCATTTCACTTCTTTTCTGGTGTAATCATATGAAACAGATTGCTAGAAGGCCACGTTTGGTCTTAAGGGATAATTCAATATACAGCATTATTTGATATTCAGCATTATTCAGCATACAGCATTCAGCATTATTCATGCTTGAAGGGCCATGACACTTAAAATATGGCACAGTTATATCTGAAGATTTTTATAGAATTTCATACCCACAGGTTTGAATATTACCTACTCTATCATCTTGATGTTTGCCTAGTCACATAAAATTGTGCAAAGTGCCAGTAAGCCTTATGGTTCTGTTATGTCATAAACCAGACTTTGATTATGCAGGCTTTATACATAAAGATAACATGAAAGGGGGAAAAAAAACCTGTTACTTTCTTTGCAACAAGATATAAAACATAGAAAGCACTAGAAATTCTCTTGAAAGTTATAAAAGGTTTGATAATCACTGTGCTTGTCCAATTTAAAGACAGCACAGAACTGAATGACTGCAATCATTATTCAGCAGCTCTGAGAAACTCAAAGTCCAACAACAGAAACTCCCAGGATAAAAAGCATTATCTACCATCCTGGAGAGGTGGAGCATGCCTGTAGTCCCAGAACTTGGGAGGCTGGGACAGGAGGATCACAGGTTTGAGGCCAGAACCTGGTAATTTAATGAGACCTACTTCAAAATAAAACATGAAATAAGGCTGGGGTGCAGGTCAGACATAGAATGGCCCTGAATCTAATTCCCAATAACTAGTAATGTCAAAACCAAAAACATATCTTCACCCACATGTCCATGGGCCTGACTGGAAATATCCTGGGCTTTAGAGTAAATTGAAAATATAAACCTTTAATAGTTCTGCCAAAGCCAAGCACAGTGGCACATGCTTGTAATCCCAGTACTTGGGAGGCTGAGACAGGAGGTTCATAACCAACCTCAGCAACTTAGCGAGGCCCTGTTTCAAAATAAAAAAGGGTTGGGAATATAGCTCAGAGATATATTTCAATCTCCAGTCACACACACACACACACACACGTTCTGCCACTCTGTAGCCTATACTGTCTACTCTCTTCTCTAAGAATTTCCATTCTAAAAAAGGAAGGCTGGACAATCTGCAAAATGCCAATGTGACATTCTTAAATAAGGCCTTTTGTTTTAATGAGATTTCTTGTTTAATATGGAGAAAGAAAAAGAAGAAAGGGTTAGGTAACACAGGAAAAGTTACACAAGATATAGATTTTATTTCATGAATTTAAGTCAGATGCTTTTAAAAATATTTAGTCAAATTTACCCCCATTATGTAATATTTACTTTTATACCTACCAAATTTACACAATTACACTTGAAAGATAATAAACAATAGATTATAAGATCTAACATTATAAAACATAATAGATTGCAACCAACTTAACAACAATAATAAAAAAAAACCCAGTTACTTCTCTAAAGAGCTTGAACCTTCCTAACAATTTATAGAACTCTGTTTAACTTAATCTATACATAAAATCTGCTTTGGATAAGGCATTGCTTTCTGAATCATCCATTAATTCTCAGAGAATAAGGCACACAATCACCAGCATTATAAATCACAAATCTGTAAGAAAATCTGAAGACGGCAGATAGCACAGAGGCCACAAAGAGAAGCAGGTGCCTCTGGACATGGACTTTCATGTCAGAGTAACACGAAGCTGTCTGTGTAAAGTTGACATCAACTAAATGTTCCTTCTCTAATAAAAGGTAACCAGTTTAACAGAAGATCAATCTGAAGAAACAGAGGAAAAAGCAAATTTCCTAAAACTACTACGTTTTGAAAAAATATCCTTTGTCACTAAGCGTCAGGCAGATTTAAAAAAATATATTTAATTGGTACAATATCTTAGAATAGTGTGTAAACAAATGGATAACAACTACAACAACGTTAATGGCACAATCAGTTTACATTTGAAATTACATTATCAATATTATATTTTATGTGTTTGAATTCAAATTCTATGCTTATGATCCAAGTATTGATATTTTGCTAGTGCTATTTGTTAACAAATATTTTGCTATGTTTTACAGAACAGTTAAAGCACTAACATGAGGTTCTTAGGCAAAGACTAAAAAAAAAAAAACTAGTGAATATAACTATAACTAATGTTATAATTATTTCCTAAGTTGATTTCTAAAATCATAATCTATGTATAATGTTATTTTACAAAAATTATGATGTCTCACAAGTGCTTTGAAGCAGATTTTGCCAGTTACCATAATTTATAAAGCATTTTTCAAATTAAGTTTCAGTCAGAATTAATATGTAGGAAATAAATGTTAGCCCTTACTTTATATTATACTCTTTTTTTGTGTGTGTGTGTGGTACTGAGGATGAAACCCAGGGGCATTCTACCTCTGAGCTATACCCCCAGCCCTATTTTTATTCTTTATTTTGAAACAGGGTCTCACTAAGTTGTGAAGGGCCTTACAGGTTGCTGAGGCTGGCAGCAATCCTTCCTGTCTCAGCCTCCCAAGTACTGGGATTACAAGCATGTGCCACCATGCCCAGCAATACATTGTATTCATGATCTCATTTATTTTGTTCACTTCACTGTTTGAATATCTCAGGAAAATGTGGGTCCAAATACAAATACAATGCTAACTTTCTCTAAGTTAGTCATCTTAAACTTTAGCTTTTTCTCAGGAAATAGACTTATAGGTATAATACCAATTAGTTGGATGTTAAGCTAACAAAACTACTAGTAAAGCTAGGTAAACACAAGCAATAATACAAATAATCTTGGAATAAATGAAATTCTAATGCACTATAGTGACATAAGAGAGAAGTAGAAGCCAGGCATGGTGGTGCATGTCTGTAATCCCAGTATTTGGGAGGCTAAGACAGAAGGATCATAGGTTCGAGGCCAGCCTCAGCTAGACTTTCAGCAACTTAGCCAAATCCTGCTTCAAAATAAAAAAATTAAAAGGGTTACTATACCCCCAGCCCTTTTTATTTTTTTTATTTCGAAACAGGATCTCAGTAAATTGTGAGGGCCTTCCGAAATTACTGAGGTTGTCTACAAACCTGCAATCCTCCTGATTCAGCCTCCCAAGTAATGGGATTAGAAGTGTGTACCAACACGCCTGGATAAGTTTTTTTTTTTTTAATTATACATGCTTCCTGAGTAAGAAGACTCAGGAATTATAAAATCAAACAACATAAGTACCTGTGCTTTAAAAAATTTACTTTAATGTTGGCTACCTCAATATATCATCTGAACCATTTGCTTCTCCAAGAGCATATGGTTATATCAGACATCAATATAAATTCCATGTTTTGAAGTCATCACTTGTCTGGTCCCTGTGAAATACATAACAAATGAACAGAGGTGAGGTAAAGATGATGTGGTTACGACGTAAAGCCAGAATGGCAAAGGAGAAGTTTTTCCAAATGGGCAAATCCACAGGCCATGCCGAATTCCATCTCGGATATGGTGTGAGGTCCAGGATATGAATAACATCCAGGGAAGAAAGCACCATGAGTCTTTGAGCTTGAAAAGGTACATAGCAAACTTCAGCATCAGAGCCACGGCGGGTATCACAGTAGAACAGTGAAGGAAAGGTCTTCGTGGGAGAGTCAGAGCAGCCTGAGGGGGGGGGGGGAGCAGGTAGCATCATTTCCTTCTTGACAAAACAACATTTTATGGCTGTGTCTTGATATTTTAACATACCCAGAGTGTACTGGAAATGCAAGGGAAATACGCCATCCCGGAATACATATACCAAAGTTATATAATGCAAAGAAGATAAAAGCATGTGAGTGGGATATCTTTTTCATTAAAAGTGAAATTGAGCCAGGCATAGTGGTGCCTGCTTGTAATCCCAGTACTGGGAAAGCTGAGACAGGTGGATCACAGGTTCACAGCCAGCCTCAGCAACTTAGCAAGGCCCTCTGCAACTTAGTGAGACCTTGTTTCAAAATAATAAAATATGGCTAGGAATGTAGCTCAAAGGTAGAATGCCCCTGGGTTCAATCCCCAGTACCACACACACACACACAAAACAGGTCTCAGGAAGATGGTGATCAATTTTTAAAGTTTCCCAATATTTGTAGAACAGTCACAATACACTCATAATTTACCTACTAAATATATGTTTTTTATAATTTGGATTTAAAAAGATTTTTAAAGTTTTTAATTGACACATAAAAATTATACCTATTAACTGGGAATGGTAGTGCATGCCTGTAATCCCAGCACTTGGGAGGCCGAGACGGAGGATCACAGGTTCAAGATCAGCCCTTAATAAGACTCTCAGCAACCTAATGAGACCCTGTTTCAAAACAAAAAAATAAAAAGGAGCCGGGCGTGGTGGCGCACGCTTGTAATCCCAGCATTCGGGAGGCTGAGACCGGAGGATCCGGGTTCGCGGCCAGCCTCAGCTACCTAGTGAGGCACTCCGCAACTTAGTGAGACCCTGTTTCAAAATAAAGAATAAAAAATAGGGCTGGGGGTATAGCTTGGAGGTAGAATGCCTCTGAGTTCAATCCCCAGTACCGCAAAAAAAAAAAAAAAAAAAAAAAAAAAAAAAAAAAAAAAGAAAAAAATAAAAAGGTCTGAGGGTATAGCTCAGAGGTAGAATGCCCCTGGGTTTAATCCCTGGTGAAGGAAGGAAGGAAAGGAAACTACAGCTCAGAAAAATTAGACATTTATGCATCTTACCTTTAAAGACAGAGATCTAGCTAGAAAAAAGTGGTCCACATCAATAACAGAGGCTAAAAATCCAGCTAAAAAGATTTCTCCAAAGTCTGTCTTCTTCTTGACTCCAATGACTACTGCCCATGACCACATGCCGATCACACAATGTACGGCATTATCTGAGAGGGCGCGAAGCCAGTCATTTTGCTGAATTATGGAAAACTGAAGAAGCCTGTCAGCTACTAGGCAAAATATCCCCAGACCAATTGTGGAAATAAGAGATTCAGTGCCACAAGACTGGAGTAAAGCATGAGTCTTCTCAATCTCGGATGCCATCATAAATAATATGTCAGTATATGCTAAGGGCCATCAGGAACGATGGGTATATTCTTGTTTTCGTTTCCAGTACCCTAAAATAGAAAGCAAAGAAAAATATTAATGAAGATTATGGACTGACATATCATATGGAAGCAAGACAATATCAGCAATAATTTCAGAAATATAAAACCAAATTGTAAAAACCAGTATCTCTTAAAGGTTACATACAGTATGCCACACAGCCCAAGCATAATAGATTAACTTTGCAGGGACAATCATCTATATGGTAGTATGTGTCAAGGAGAATTTCAGAAAGCCCACTGATTATAATCTATGATTTGGAGGTTCTCAAATAGTGCTGTCTCTCAGAATATATATGACATGAACAGTGAACAGCCACTGTGTCTATGTACCCAACAACTACTTCCATACTTCTTCTGAAAACAATGTCCCCTTCCTTTGGGAAAACTGCTATGCCAATACCCAAGCTCCGGAGGATACTAATTAGAATTCCTTGTCTGCCCAGTAACAGTGACTAATGTAATGATGAGGGTCATCCCTTCTGGACCCATAAGACTCCCTTCCAGAATCTTCCAAAGTGCCGCTGGTGAGGAAAGTGCCTCTTCTTGGAGGTGAGTGCTCCAATACATGAAACTGCCTAGGAAAACAAAATCCCAAAGAAACACAAAGACAAAGCGCTGGGAGAATCATGAAGACATTGAGACCTTAGGTCCATTCCCCGAAGTTCTCAGAACTGCCCCAGTTCCTGCAGCTCAGCCTTTACTTCTAAGGCCTACCCTGTCATTCTCCCATTAAATACTCTTTTTATTTCTGTTGCCTCTAACCAAAAAACCCAAACTGATATGAAAAAAAGCAAGCACAATTTTGTGCTGAGTTCCTACCTGGCACCGATTATTGAAATCATTTGTCCAGTTATCAGTATTGTGTGATACCTTAAGTTTTTTTGGTATTGTTTTGTTTCAATTCTGAGACTAAAGAATGATTTATTGAGAATGAGTTGACTTCCATTCTGCAATAAAAACTGTATGTAGCTCAGTACATACACTCTAAATTTATGTGAAATGTAAAGGCACTAGAATAGGAAAGTAACTTAGAAAAAGAGGAACTAAATTGGAGGACTTAGGCTGTCTGATTTCAAGTCCTATTATAAAATTATTATAATCAAGGTAGTATAGTATTTCAGTAAAGATAGACAAATGGATCAATGAAACAGATTAGCATGTGGAATGGGAACCAGACCCACATATACATGGCTGATTTGATAGTTATTATTTTTTGCTGTACTGGGGATTGAACCTAGGGACGTTAAACCTCTGAGCTACACTCTGGTTCTATCTTTTATTTTTTGTTTTGAAATAGGGTCTCAAATAAGTTGGTGAGGGTCTCGCCAAACTGCTAGGGCTGGCCTCAAACCTGCAACCAACCTATTTCAGCCTCCCAAGTACTGGGATTATAGGTGTGTGCCACCACGCCTGGCTCTGATTTGTTTTTGACAAAGGTTCAAGGACAAGTCAATAGAGAATATTCTTCCCCACAAATCATGTTAGAACAGCTGGAGCTGGATGTTCATAGGCAAGAATAATGAACCTCAATCCATACCTTACTCCATATACAAAAATTAACTCAAAACAAATCACAGGAGCTGGGTGCAGTGGTGCATGCCTATAATCACAGTAGTTGGAAGACTGAGACAAGAGGACGAAAGGCTTGAGGCCAGGATAGAGAAACAGTGAGACCTTGTTTCAAAATAAATAAAATAAAATAAAATAAAGTGCTAGGGTATAGCTCAGAGGTAGAACACCCTTGGGTTCAAGCCCCAGTATAAAAACAAACAAAACAAAGCAAAATTGTAGAACTAAACATAAACATAAAACCATAACATTTCTGGAAGAAAACATAGGAGAGTATTTGTGTCCTTGGGTTATGCAAAGTGTTGCTAGGTACAATATCAAAAACCCAACCCATTAAAAAAATGATAAATTGAGCTGGGCACAGTGGCCCACATCTGTAATCCCAGTATTTGGGAGTCTGAGACAAGAGGATCACAGGTTCTAGGCTAGCATCAGCAACTTAGTTAAGCCCTCCCGCAATTTTATGAGATCTTGTTTCAAAATAAAAGGAAAAAAGTAGGACTGGGTGTGTAGCTTTGAGGCAGAAGGCCTCTGGGTTCCATCCCCAGTACTACACACACACACACACACACACACACACACACACAAAAAAAAAAAAAAATCCCATAGTGAGACAGGCATAGTGGCACATGCCTGTAATCTCAGTACTTGGGAGGCTGAGACAGGAGTTTCACAGGTTGGAGGCCAATCTTGGCAATTTAGTAAAACTTGCAGCAATCTAGCAAGACCCTGTTTCAAAAAAAAAGGTCTGGGGTATATCTTGGTGGTAAAATACCCCTGGATTCAATCCCCAGTGCCCCTCCACAAATAAGTAAATTAATTAAAAAATAAAATCCCACAGTGATGCCAAATTCACCCATTAGAATGACTAAATTAAAGATATCCAATCCCAAGTGTTGGCAGGAAGTAACTACAACTCTCATACACCACTTGGTGGGAGTGAAAAGCGACACGTTGAGACCAGTGTGAGGTAACTTAGTGGGACCCTGTGTAAAAATAAAAAATAAGAAGGCCTAGGGGCGTAGCTCAGAGGTAGAATGTCCTAGGTTAAGTCTACACATGAAAGATGTGTATAAGGGAGGGAGGGAGGGAGAGGGAGAGAGAGAGAAAGGGTACGATCTATTTTAAAAAACAATTTCCAAACTCTCAAAAAGTTAAACATACTTCTATCGTAAGACCTGGTCATTCCATTCCTAGGCATTCTCCTAAGAGACATGAAATCATACATATACATAATTTTTTTTTTGTAGTATTGAGGATTGAACCCATGACATTCTACCTTTAAGCTACACTCTCAGTCTTATTTTTTTATTTTGAAACAGGGTCTTGCTAAATTGCTAATGCTGGCTACACAAAGTCTTATAAATGAATGTTCAAAGCAACTGTATCTGCATTAGTTCCAAACTAGAAACAAACCAAATGTCCATCAACATGTGAATGACTGAACAAAATGTTAAATAAAAGGAAACAAGTGGCACACATAAAACATAGATGAATCTCAAAATAACTATAGTAAGTGAAATGAAACAAAAAGTAGGGTTAAAACTCAAAGGCTGAGGCTGGGTGTGGTGGCACATGCTTGTAATCCTAGTACTTGGAAGGCTGAGACAGGACGATTGCAGGTTCTTGGCCAGCCTCAGCTACTTAGTGAGGCCTTCCACAACTTAGTGAGACCCTGTTTCAAAATAAAGAATAAAACATAAGGTTGGGGATGTAGCTTAGAGGTAGAATGCCTCTGGGTTCAATTTCCAGTTCCCCAGTTCTGAAAAAAAAAAAAAAAAAAAACCCAAAGGCTGAACTCTAGTGTAAACCATGAACTTCAGTCAGAGATAGTGTTAATCTTGGTTCACTAATTACAACAAATGTATCACACTAATACAAATGTTAATGATAGAGGGAACTGTGTGCATATGAGAACTTTCTGTAATGTCTGCTCAAGTTTTCTGTAAACCTAAAATTGCTATTTAGGTTTTTATAGAGTCTACTAACTAAAAAAAGATCAACAAAGTTTATTAAAATTTTTTGGTTCCGGAGATTGAACCCCGGGGCATTCTACCACTGAACTGCATGCCCAGCCCTATTTTATTTTATAACAGAGTTTTGCTAGGTTGATGAGAGTCTCACTACTTGCTGAGGCTGTCCTCAAACCTGTGATCCTCCTATCTCAGTCTCCTATATACTAGGATTACAGGTGTGCGCCACCAAGTCCAGCTTTATTTTTTATTTTCAAACGGTTGTTAAGTTGTTGAGGGTCTTGCTAACTTGCGGAAGCTGGACTGGAACCTGCAATGTACAGTCTCAGCCTTCTAAGTAATGGGATTACAGGTGTGAGCCACCATGCCCAGCCAAAGTTTATTAGTTTTAAAAAATTAAATAAATGAAGCAAATATGGAAATATATTGTTACATATAGGTAATGAATGTAGCATATTTCATTACAATGTCATCTACTTTTCTATATGCTTGATACTTTCATTTATAAATATTTTTAAAAAAGAACACATAGTATGACTCCATTAATATAAAATTCTGGAAAATTCAAACTTAATGCATTGTGATAAAACAGGTCAGTGATTGCCTGGGGAAGGGAGAGGCAAGACAGATTAAAAAGAAGAAAAAGGAAGCCTTGGGGGGATTTGTACATTAATAATAATAATGATTGTATGATTGTTTCAAGGTTCATAGTTTAATACATACATCAAAATATCTCAAATTGTGTATTTTAAATATATACAGTTAGCTATATGACAACAGAGGTGTAAAACAGGAAAATATGTCAATAATAAAAACAGCAAGCTTTCATAAAAAAGGAGGAATTTAAAAACAAGTGATTATAGCTGGGTATGGTGGCACATGCTTGTAATACCAGTACTTGGGAGGCTGAGACAGGAGGATCAAAGATTTGAGGACAGCCTCAGTGACATAGTGAGACTATCAGCAACCTAGTGGGACAGTTTCAAAACAAAAAGCAAAAAGGGTTGGGGATGTAGCTCTGAGGTAGAATGGCCCCATGTTCTACTGCCAGTATCAAAAGAAAAAAAAAAAAAGAAAGAAAAAGCAGAATGTGATTATCATCAATCCTAAGTACCAGCGTATTGTGGTATAACATTTACGGAGCTTTGAGAGAAAAGGGTCATGAATGTAGGAAATTGTAACACCTATTTGGGTGTGGTGATGCATGCTTGTAATCCTAGTAATTGGAAGGCTGAGAGAGGAAGATTGCAGGTTCAAGGGCAGCCTCAGCAATGTAGTGAGACTCTCAGACCCAGTCTCAAAACAAAAAAATTAAGCAGGGTGTGGTGGCACATGCCTATAAACCTAGTACTTGGGAGGCTGAGACAGGAGGATTACAGGTTTAAGGCCAGCCTCAGCAACATAGTGAGGCCCTCTGCAACTTATTGATACCCTGTTTAAAAATAAAAAGTAATAGGGCTGGGAGTATAGCTCAGAGGCAAAATGGAGAGAAGATCTAAATCTCTGTTTGGGTGGGAATATAGGATTCTTGGTCAACACATAAAGACAGAAAAAGGAAAAGAAAACCTTACTCTGCTGTCTCCCCAAATGCAATAGGAAACAAACATATCAAATGTAAATACCGTAACAAATGTGAATGTGTTAAATTTCTCTAAAAGAGATAAACACAATCAAACTGGGACAAAAAGAAACAGTTACTGTTATTGTTCATAGAAAACACTGAAAGCAAAAAGTCTCAATAATATATAAAATAAAAACATGAAAAATATGTTTAGAAAATATACAAGAAAACCCACAACTGTGGTATTAACATTAGATATAAACACAACTATGGTATTAACATTAAACATAACTCAAAGCAAAAATAATTGAGATAACTAAAAAAGGCTAAAATAGTCACATCATAACAACATTATACAAGGTTATATAAGTCATATATAAG
The DNA here is from genome assembly GCA_004027655.1 of Graphiurus murinus. Taxonomy (NCBI): domain Eukaryota; kingdom Metazoa; phylum Chordata; class Mammalia; order Rodentia; family Gliridae; genus Graphiurus; species Graphiurus murinus. The sequence goes on along the minus strand of PVLC010001089.1, from coordinate 120,964 downwards.
AGGATGTTTATCTGTCAACACAGCAGTAAAATATATGTTAAATCAAGCAGTCAAAAAAGCAATAATTTGAATAATTACCAATTTTACTTCACATACTAACGTTATAGAACTCTGTATACTATAAAGAATTCAAATTCTTTTCAAATGTCCATGGAACACTTATAAAATTTAACCCACACATTTATTCGGTCACAAGGAAATATGCAGGCTAAATTCTCAGACCACAATGCAATATAATTCACTACTTTCTAAAAGATTAAAAAGAAAAATGCAGTAGCCTGATTAAGCTCAAGAAATGAAACAGTAATGTAAGACTTGCTCATCTTTTAGGTGTTTCTGCTCTATAAACATTCAGGAAGGAAACGAACACACACACACACACACACACACGTACAAAATTCAATTGACTAGAACTCTGGTTTGGCTTTGGACTATGTCAACTCAGATAAGACGGACTTGTATTTTCCAGAATTCCCTTCCTTGGATAGTATCTGGCGTGAGGGTAGTGTTGGCGTGAGGTCTGGAAGGCAGAAATGAGGCAGCAGCTGTGTCTTTTAGTCTGATGGTCGGTGCAGGGCACATCGCATTGCTAAGGTTAGCTCACCTTGTTGGCGTGGGGAAGCAGCTGGACCTGCAGTTCCTTCAGCTCCATCAGCTCTTTCAGCTTCTCCAAATCCTGGGCCAATGTGTGCAGCTCCAGGTCTCTCACAGCATCAAAACTCCGTTTTGTCCCCAAGGGCTTCAGGTTGCCTTTACTCTCACTCCCATCCAGCATCCCTGCCAGTCTAGCTGATCGATAGCAACCTCAGGTTCTAGACTATGGTTATAGACTCAGAGGTGACAGCTTGTGTAAACTGCCTACCACCCTCCCACAATTCTATAAGGTCTAACTTCTGTAATAAATCCCCAAATCTTTAGCATGCAAAGCAGTTCTGCTTCTTTGATGGAACCTGATTCATAAGTCATACCATTTTATTGCATAAGACATTAATAGTTATTCCCTTCAAATTAACCTGTAAGTTTGATGTGATTCTAATTAATATCATAAAGGAATTTTCTTTTAGGAACTTCACAAAATGATTCTAAATTTCATTTGAAAGAGTCCATGCTAATAAGCTTTTGAAAAAGCAGAGTAATGCGAGTACTAGAAAGGGAAAACAGTGCCGGGCGTGATGACCCACCTCTGTAATCCCAGTACTTGGGAGGCTGAAACAGGAGGATTGCAGGCTCATCTAGCCTCAGCAACTTAGTGAGGCCCTCTGCAACTTAGTGAGACCCTTTTTCAAAATAAAATAACATAGGGCTGGGGGTGTAGCTCATAGGTAGAACACCCCTAGGTTCTATACCCAGCACCACCAAAACAAGTCTAGAACCAGACCAAATATGTGTATAGCTGGGGGTAATGTGTGTGTAATTCCAAAGTGGTAGAGGGATGATGCATTATTTAACCCAGAGATCCAGTTATCAGCTGGGGTTCTTAAATGCATGGAAAAGAAAACACTGGCAATGTAAGCAAACATACACACACACACACACACACACACACACACACACACACACACATTGAAAAAAATCAGACTTGCCAGGTTTTTAGAACCAGGCTTCAAAGCGATCCCTCAAGACCCTCAGTCAAAGTGACACCAGACAACTGATCTAGTTAAGATTTCCCCACCGCCAAACCCAAACTCATCCTCATATATCCCCAAGTGGCATTGCCTGGTGCTGCTTGGTGCACCACAGAAGACTCTTGGCAGTTTGTTTCCATGTGTTCTGTACAAAATTCAGAGTAGAGCAGGGTATATGTCTGCTTAGCTAAGTCTAGGTCATATGCCCATACTCTAGCTGCAAGCAAGGCTGGGAAAGATAGTACCTGGTCTTTTCAACATCTATAGGAGAAGGTGAGTTTTATCTTTTTCCAAGATGCTGTGGAAGAAGACTCTCCCAAATATACTATACTGAATAGGAAATGACCAGCCCACACTGGTAATCAGGATAGATAAGGAGCTAATTGCTAAGCACTACTGGAGAAAGTCAATCATTAGAAGAAACCTAGATTGGGTGGTCAATGTTGTCTGTATAACAACTGTAGGTTTTATTTTATTATTATTTTTCTATAGTACTAGAGATCAAACCCAAGGGCATTCTACCTCGGAGCTACACCACCAGCCCTTTATATTTTTATTTTGAAACAGGGTCTCACAAGATTGCTGAGTCTCACTAAGTTTCTGAGGCTAGTCTTGAACATGTGATCCTCCTGTCTCAGCCTCTCAAGTACTGGAATTACAAGTGTGTGCCACCATGCCTAGCTAACTTTTTAAAATGTCATAACCATGTTAGGGTTTTGCAACATAGACCATTCTCTGGTTAAATTAAGAAAGGGAATCATTTTGGTTGACCAGCTATCTAGAAAATTTTGATGGTTAGATAGTTTTTGTGTTACCAGCCTGGTTATCAAATTTGGGATATTTATATGAACTTATAAATCAACTTCTATATAGTCTGGCTAGCTAGATGAGTTCAAAATTATATTTAAAAAATTTGACAGACATGATTGCATAAAAATGTCAAACATTTGTATGGATAAACTAAGGACAAATCAATGGAGGAAATTTATTTTTTTAAATTTTTGTGGTACTGGGGACTGAACCCAGGGGCATTCTACCTCCGAGCTATACCCTCAGCCCTATTTTTTATTCTTTATTTGGAAATAGGGTCTTACTAAGTTGCTAAGGGCCTCACTAAGTAGTTGAGGGTGGCCACAAACCAGCAATCCTGTCTCAGCCTCTCAACTACTGGGATTACAGGTATGTGCCACCACGCCCATCCAATAGAGGAAATTTAGAACATTTATTACAGGGAAATTTAGAATAGTTATGATGAAAAGAGATTAGTAGCCCCAATTTATTAAGGGCTCTTAGAGTTAATAAGGTAAAATAAAGCCAGGGGGCTGGGGATGTGGTTTAGTGGTAGAGCACTTGCTTAGTATGCGTGAGATTCTGTGTTTGATCCCCAGCACTACACAACACATGCATGCACGTACACACACACACAACACCATTTCTTGACTAGAATATTGTAATAAATTCCAGTTTAGAAAAAAAAATATGCCAGGCATCGTGGTACATGATTGCAATCCCAGTACTTGAGAGGCTGAGACAGGAGGATTGCAGATTCAAAGCCAGCCTAGGCAACGAATGGAGGGAGGCTCTTAGAAACTTAGTGAGACACTGTTTCCAACTAAAGAAATAAAATTGGGCTGGGGGCATAGCTTGGAGGTAGAATGCCTCTAGGTTTAATCCTCAGTACAAAAAAAAAAAAAAAAAAAGTAACGCTGAAGCTGGGCATGATGGTGGCACACATGCCTATAATCCCAGTACTTGGGAGGCTAAAACAGAAGGATTACAGGTTCAAGGTCAGCCTTTGTAACTTAGTGAGACTCTAAGCAGCCTAGAGAGATCTTGTTTCAAAGCAAAAAATAAAAGTGCCACTGGGTGTGGTGGCGATGCCTGTAATTCCAGTACTTGGGAAACTGAGGCAGTAGGATCACAGGTTTGAGAATAGCCACAGCAATGTAGAGATTCTCAGCAACCTAGTGAGACCCTGTTTCAAAACAAAAAATAAAAACGGGCTGAGGGTATAGCGTGGAGATAGAATGCCTCTGGGTTCAATCCCTAGTACCACAAAAAAGCAGGGGCTGGGGTGTGGCTCAGAGGTAGAATGCCCTTGGGTTCAGTTCCCAGTAGTAAAAAAGAAAGAAAAGAAAAGAAAAGAAAAAAGAAGTATCCAAATAATAACATGGGCTATATAACAGAAAAGGCGATTTTGTCAAGGAAGAAATACAAATGGTCAAAAAATTATGAAAAGATTTCAACTTTATTAATAATTGATTGAAATCAAATTAAGATAATGTAAAATTGACAAAAGATTACTAGTATTCTCTGTTGGTAGCAGCGAGAGAAATGATCACTCTCATAGATTACTAGCAAGAGTATATATTGGTATAACCTTTCTAGTGAATGACTTGACTGTCCCAAACCATACAAAATAAGCAAGCCAACACCTTGATTCAGTATGTCCAGTTCTAGGAATTTGTCATAAGGAAATAACTAGATGAATACAAAAAAACTATACATGGATGTTCAGTATAATATTGTTTATAACAAAGGAAAATTAAAAATAATATACATGTCCAAAATATGGGACTAGTGAAATAAATTCCACCCAATATGATACAGCCATTAAAAACTTATTCCCATTTTTGTAAACATAGAAAGATGCTCAATAGATATTTTATAGGTAATATACTGGTTTTATTTAAAATCTGGAAAACAGTTCATTTGGTTTGTTTCTTAGTGGTAGGCTTACAAATGTGATCATAAATTTTTTTTCTTTGATTTTTCTAAAAATTTTCAATGTCTTACTATCATGAACATAAAACCACTAAAGCTATTTTGAAAAGTTAAAGCCAGAAAACTCAGCCTCTTAAACATGTTATAAAGGACCAGGGATATGGCTTGATGCAAAGTGCTTGCCTAGCATGTGCAAGGACCTGGGTTTGATCCTCAGCACTAGAAAACAAAAAAGGGTAATAAAAAAGTTGAAATACATTTCTAACACTGTAAATATGTATTAACAAAAATATTAAAATATACATTACTCAGCAGTAATAAAATCTATAATCTCATAAGTCAAATTTATAGTACAATATAAAAATTTGTTCATAATTCTATATCAGTTGACACATGAATAGTATGTACTAATATTTCTGTATCTTCACATGAAATAAATTATGTATGCTTCTTATGTGAAGAATACTTACTTTGCAGAGAAAAATTATTTTATTAATAAAAATGGAGTCTGCAACAATCTTCAAATCTTGGTTATTTGCAACAATGAAAATTTATTTCTAAAATACAAAGATTGGGTTATTTTCTATAGATTCTTCCAGACTGAGGAAGTAATGATTCGCAGTTACTTTCAACTAAGACATATGAACAAATGCAAAAGATAAACCCATTACAAGGTCATAAATCCTTCCTATAAACCTCAGGATTCATAATGCCACAAATTATGAATCATTGTCTCAATTTTAGAAAATTTTCTAAAAGTAAACATTTTTATTTTTGAATGGATAAAGAAATTGATGTATTTAAAGATTTAGTGCACATCAACTTAAAGTTTATAAAATATCCCTTGGAACCAAAGATAAATGCTCTTATTTAATTAGCTGGATAGGGAGTGGGACACAGAAAACTTGAATTAATGGCTAAGCCAGAGAGGTGCAGCAGCAGCAGCAATAACCCTCTCCTTCAGTCAGCTGAGGCCTATCATTCAGACCTAAGGATAAGGGTCATGTAGGTGGATGTGTGAGAACACAGGCTGGGCATAGGCTATCCAGAGGCTTTACACAAAAGTTCTGCTGTCACTCAGGCTATGTTTATATATGCATTTGATTGCAAATTTGTTTTCACATCTAATCTCAGAAGGTAGACAAAAACAAAGGGTCAATATTGAATTAACTGTAAATTTCATATCATTGTAATCCATTGTATTGCATCTTCTTTCATTTCCTTTATGATCATAATACGTATGCAAATGTTACCAACACTGCATTTTATGTGATGATTTCAGATTCTAAAAGGTTTGGACAGCTAACAAAGTGTCACAAGTACAGAGGGAAAAAAAAGTTTTTCAAGTATTTAAATGATCCAAATTTAAAGTGACATAAAAAAGGAAAACATATTGTTTACAAGTAACTGTCACTATAGTTTATGAATATGAACACACACACATAATGGGGCAGTGCAAATGTACTTTATAAGTGGAAAGTATAAAACAGCTTGCTTGATGAGAGAGGAACAAGGAGCTCACATGAGTGGCCCGAGAGGCAGATCCTTCAGCTCCAGGCAAGCCTTCAACCACCTGCAGCCTACCCACATCTGGACTGCAGCTTCATGAGACCCTGGGCCAGAATAACTCAGCTAACCCTATTCCAAAGTCCTGACCAATAGAAAGAATGAGATAATAATGACTAACCGTTTAAAGTCTCTAAGTTTTGGTGTAATTTATTATGTGGAACTATGTATGTGGAACTGTGCAGTACCAGGTAGCTGACATAGTTTCCATAAATAGAATTGTGCTTCCAGGAACACGCATTTCTGGTGTCTATTCCACTCCAACTATTAGTACATTTCTGGTTTAGATTCTAAATATGAGAAGAGATTTAATAAATATACTTCCTGTATTACTCATTGTCTCTGACTAGGACACTGCTATGGTTTGGACATGATTTAGGTGTTCCCCAAAGGTTTATTGTTGGAAAGCTTGGTCCCCTGTGTGAGGGTATTGGGAGGTGGTTGGATCTTTAACATGTGGGAGCTAGTAAGAGGTTCTTGGGTCACTGGGGGCCCTGCTCTTGAAAGGATTAAAGTAGCTCTTGTAGGACCCCTTGTTAGTTCCCCTGGGAGGGTTATAAAAGTCTAAACCTGGCTCCACCCAGCTATTTCTATATTCACTTGCTCCTGCATGGGCTGGCATCACTGTCATCTGCCAGGACAGGACACAGCCCAGAGGGTTTCTCACCACACCTGATTGATGCAGTGCCAAACCCTTGAACCTCCTAAACTATAAGCTAAATACCCCCCCTCCTTTAAAAAAAAAAAGTTAGACATCTCAGGTATTTAGGTATAGCAATTAAAAAAATAATATAGATACTTTAGTGTGCCCCTTTTTCTTAAAATTTTTTTCTGTTCTACTTCCTGCTGTTCTCACTACAAATAAAACAGACTCCTGAATCTCCTAAAAGTCTAAGCTTTATTTTATACATTTACTTTTGTTGGAATGTTCCTTAAGAGCAATAATTACAATTTTCTTTTAAACTTGTCATGCATAAAACCTACTGTGGTTAAGGGGCTTAACAAATGTCTTATTACACTAATGCAAGGAGTGAGCACATAGCGCTCCTCAGCTTATGAGGATTCCTTCCAGCTCTCTGCAACATCATCTCTGTGTGTTGAGGACTGAGCATTCTACCACTGAGTTGCATCCCCAGCTAATCTTCAGGCTACAAACAAAAAATACTTGGGATGACGTCTTCCCCCAAACAGATAGTCACCCATACCATACATTTTTCTCTATAATTTGCAGGAGTCACTTTCTGCAATGCCTCAACTTTGTCACTTGACATCCCTATTATTGCATATGCCATTATAGCACATTTTGGAGTACAGGGCCTCCAAAATATGTAAAGTTCTAACCTTCTTTCCTTAACTCCATAAACACATATCTGGTAACTTTAGTTATAGGCTATCATGTACTGTTTGCTACTAACCTCTTAAAACATTTCTGCCAAAACAAGAACTGACAAGTTCCCAAAGTAAATGTCACCTTCTGCTTCAACTTTCCTCCACCCCACCAATATCACAAACTACTTACAAAAGGTAAAAGCAGTCCCCAATCCTAAAACTGCCTTTATTATGATTTATAAATAAGTCCTTTTCATTGAACTGGAGCTGCTGTGACTTAATACATTTAACTTCTTTAATGCTAAAATATGAAACCTCATGCATATGATTGGCAAAGGGAGGAAACAAATCTTGCTCAATTTCACCGGAACTTTTCATAGCCATCAGATCTGTGCATATAAAGTACTTAGTTTCTATGACCAGTACAACTAAGCATACAATTCACTTCAACACCTTTCAAATATCAGCAGATCCCAGAGTGAGGCTTTTCAGAGGTTAGTGTTATGCAGTAGTTTTTAGAATATCAAATTTTAAAAGGAGGGAGGAAGCCCTGATGTCTGCAGGAAGACATCCTATCTCAAGCATTCAAGTCTCTAGGAACCCGGGGCACGAAGGGCTCTACTACCTGTTAAGGATGGCAGTGGCTCTTTCTGTAAGATCAGGCACCTTGCCCTGGGCCAGGGCAATGCCAGGGTCGCGGGGCTCTGGAGCAGGTTGGGTATCTACGGGTTCTCGAAGACACCCGAAGTTGGAGTGAAGCACCGGGGCTCCGCACAGCCGTCAGGGCCACCGTTCAATGCCGGCTAGCGTCCCGCAGGCATTCAAGAATATCCTGCTGGCCCCGGGCTCCCGCGCAGCTGGCTTGCCTCGGGCTTCCTATATGCCCTGCTTGCCCCAGGCTCCGTCGCACCTGTCCTCCCAGCACGTCCTCCCCACCTGCAACCCAGATCTCTGGGAATTCAGCCTCGGGCCGGCCCTGCCTCCAGCCTCGCTCCAACGCGGTGGCGCAGCCGTCCCTTCGGCTCCCTCCTGCCTAGCACCTCGCTGCAGCTCAGCCATACCTAACCGCAGTTCTGCCGGCTGCAGCGAGCTGCAACACGCGCAGCGGCCCCGCCCTCGGGCCGCACCACCGAGACGAGACGCCGGGCGCCGGCCAGAGCGGCCCTGCCCGCACCGCTGCGCAACGCACGCCGGGATACCGGCTCCTTCGGTTGACCGAGGGGATGCTAGGGGCCGTCCACCAGACCTCCCAGGAGACCTTAGGACGCTGGGTAAGAGGTGGAACGTGCTCATTTGTTTCCTTCTGTCACACCTGAGGATTTGTTTCTCGGCGTAGGTGGTGCCGAGTCACGGACCTCCCCGCGGAGCACCCAAATGACAACTGGGAAGCTGGGCACCGAGCAGTGGCCTCACCGAATGCCGGACGCCCGGGCCGTGGTGGGTCTCGAAGGTGTCGTGGTGTCTCCAGCTTCCTCCAGGGGATCCTTTGGGGCTGGCGACCGAGTGTTTCCGAGACCGAGGGACCGCGCGACCGCTCCGAGCCGGCGCTGCTCCGCGGCGCTCCACCGCCCCCGTGAGGATTTCTCGACACTGCGCTGCCGCATCGGTGGATGCTGGGAGCCGGTCTTTGCTGTGGACTGTTACGACAGGGCTAGAACACTTAATCATGACCACTAAACGTTCAGGAGATGGAAAACAACTGCACAGAGTAGCTTGAAACTAACTGGAATCACAAATTTGTTTATAGGAACTGGCTCAGCCTCGCAACGGTGGGTGGGAAACATCCAACTTAGAAACATCGGCCCCAAAGGAGAGACCAAAGGACATCCTCCAGTCTCCCCTTCTTACCTAGATTCTCAAAACAAGTGTTAGATGGAAAGCAAGGGCAGAAGTGGGATTGCATTAATTATATAGTTGAAAAAGACCATAAAAAAGTTGAAATCTTCAGTCTCAAACTCGTAGGCCGTCCACACTTCAGTTTCTCAATCACAGAAATTGTAATTGCTTATCACACTACAATTTCGAATGCTTTTAGTTAAGGACAAACTTTCTGTCTGAATGCAGTTAACAATTTAGCATTACCTTCTTATCCTAGGCTTTCTGTAGCTGTCCAGGGGTGACATCGATGGCTTCCTGCAAACCAAAATAGAACAAAGTTGTCAGTTCCTTGTTAGCCTACCTACTGGCTAAAGACACTGACTCATTTATACAGCATATACTGAATGCTCTTAAGGCACTGTGGTAACAAGGCTACAGAATGGCTACCAGAAGGGTTCAAGTACTAGTGGAGGTTACTGACCAAATGGAAGGAAACATGCTGGACAGATTGTAGTATTATCAAGGAAATAAACAGGGTGATAAGTATTAAGAGTTGGGAGAGGCTAACTAGTCAGGTAGTCTCTTCCTCAGTCTTTTCCATGGAAATGTTTTTACTGAGACCTAAAATGTTAAGGAGCCCAGAGTGTGAGGAGCTAAAAAAAGAGAGCATTTTAAGCTGGGATTGGTGAAGCATGCCTGTAATCCCAGTATTTGGGATACTGAGACAGGAGGATTGCATGTTTGTGGCCAGCAGGTTAGTGGCTACCCTCAGCAACTCAATGAGACCGTTTCAAAATAAAAAATAAAATAGGGCTTGGGGTGTAGCTCAGTAGAATGCCCCTGGGTTCAATCCCCAGTATCACCCAGTGAGAGCATTGTGCCCATTCAGTTCTTTGACATTATCACTCTTGATCTACTTTACTCCTTTTCTCTCCATTGTTTTGCTTGGTTTTATTTGGTATCATGTTGAAGTCTTTTTAGATGTGCATTTTTATTTTCCATAGATGAAGTTGTAATAAATTACACTTTTGGTGAACTCATATCTTTTAATTTCACACACTTTACAGCATTTTTCATGTTCAAAAGAAATTAAATTATCCAGATCACAAGGTAGTTTAACTGCTGAAGTGCTTGATCCTTAGCCTGCAATATTGCCTAGATCAGTTTATTTTTTCTCTTTTTGAGATCTAGTTTTCTTTTCATGGTTCTGTAGAGACTAAAGAACAAATGACCAAATTCATGTTTCTGCATATTAAAAAAAATGAAAGAAAAATAGTGAATACCCCACAAGATAAAAACAGCAAAAACGTCACAATTTTACCAATTTTTCTCATCTGAAATAATTAAATGAAGCTCAAGATTTTAATAGTTTTTTATTAATAAAATTATAGATATGTATTTTAAAAACTCACAACATAGAGAAAATACAACCAATGCTAAATGTCAATCTTCATACAATTGTTGGCACAGGATATATGCAATTTTCTTTCTTACAAATAATTTTATACCAGTCACATGAAAAAATATTTTTAAGATTTAATAATATAGTAATTCCATTTTTCACTTTTTAGAGTTTGATATAAGACAGTCGATATCCTGAAGAATTTCAGAAGTTTTTTTCAATGCTAGGGATACTCTCTTTTCACTAACTTCTTCTACCAAGGTTTCTGAAGATCTTTGTTTATAATAATCAGAAGACTGTTCGTTTTTCTTGTTAGAAGTCTGGTTTAGTATGCCACTATTCTCCAGAAGCACTGAGTTACGTGGTTAAGGAGCTTTTCCCCACATTTTTTTATAACTTTTACTTCATAATACCTGGCCTTCCTATTAAAACACTATTTCTCAATTGCAAGGAAGATCTCTTCAATTCATAATTGAGATTTCAGAACTTATAAAGTCTATCCTTTCTAGATAAGGAAATAGTAGTAAGGGAAAATATGTATGTGTGTTTAGATTGAGGTTTGGTGGTGGGGAGGAAATAATTAAAATCTCAGTTACATTTCTTCACTTAAGTGAAATGTTAGAATTAAAAGGAACGAGGAATGATAGGCTGATACTCTATAGTGTCTATTTTTTAATTAAAAAAGATAAAGTAAAAAGAAACCTGTTTTCTGTTATAGAATTGCTTTATTATTGAGTAAGATTATAGAACGATCACAAGAAAAACATTTAGATAAATAGGATGAGAATGTATAGAATGAAAGGTTTCATAAGAAAAAAGTCAGAGATAAGTGTTCAAGTTATAATGTAGAATATAATTATATAAGTGACAGTCTCCAAAGAAGATCTTAATCCTAGTTCACTGTTCCTTACTCAATTTAAATCCAAATAAAAGTATAAATATTTACATGATGTACCTTTCATAGACAAAAATATAAGTATTTGTTTACTCAATAAAGCTCAGCAATATGTAAGTATTGGTTAATAATCATAAAGTATGGTCATAAATTAAAACTTGACTGGAAAGGAAGTAATTATGCAAGATAATACATTCTGCTTAAAGGATACAGTTAAACTTCTGTATCTTCTCAAGTTCAGAAGCAACAGACCTGTGCAAGAAAAAGAAAAAAGTTCAGTTGTCTGATTCTTTTTTTTTTTTTTTTGCGGTACTGGGGATTGAACTCAGGAGCATTCTACTTCCGAGCTATACCCCCAGCCCTATTTTTTATTCTTTATTTTGAAACAGGGTCTCACTAAGTTGCGGAGTGCCTCACTAGGTAGCTGAGGCTGGCCGCGAACCAGGATCCTCTGGTCTCAGCCTCCCAAATGCATGCACCACGACGCCCGGCTGTCTGATTCTTTTTTTTTTTTTTTTTTTTTTTTGTGGTACTGGGGATTGAACTCGGGGCATTCTGCCTCCGAGCTACTCCCCCAGCCCTATTTTTTATTCTTTATTTTTGAAACCGAGTCTCACTAAGTTGCGGAGTGCCTCACTAGGTAGCTGAGGCTGGCCGCGAACCCGGATCCTCCAGTCTCAGCCTCCCGAATGCTGGGATTACAAGCGTGCGCCACCACGCCCGGCTGTCTGATTCTTTTATATTCATAAAATTTCAAACAAACATACTTGACTTTTTCTTCCACATAAAGGTTAGGACTTAATAAGAGAACCTAGAGGTTAATTCTCTTTGTATTAGCTTTATTTAACAAATCAACTTGACTCAACTAATATTTACTGAATATTTTTAAAGACAAGTGAATAAAAGTTCCCACTTCAAGAACTGAGCAATCAAGTACTGACATTTGAAGGTCATGGGCCTTTCTGCTATTTTTTAGTACTAACTTGACATATGTCACCTACTTTCCTCAAACTTTAAAAATCTAGTAAAATTCCATCCCTCTGGAAAAGAAATGACCTCTCCTTCCTTGAATTCCCATAGCATTATGTTAATTAATCCTATACATGTCTTTGTAATGTCTTCTCTTGAACAATTTAATTTTCTATTCTTCCTATTTAGATTGTCTCTCTCAGAAGAAAGGATCTTTTCTTATTTTTTGTACTTTCTATTATTTGCCAATTAAGTTTTGGATGGCCTCATTTATATAGAACTGCTAGGGATCATGATTTGGGAGGTCCAAGATTTTACACAATTGAATTAGATGTTACAACACAACTTTTAAATTAAATTCCTATTAGCATAGACTACCTACTCATTTTCTTGTTTTGTAAGCACCAGGGTTAACATGAATAATAGCTCTTACCATGTTTCACAGGATGAGACAATGGGGCAACTGGTACGAGGTAGAGAACTGAATGTATAAGACTAGCAGAACCCCTTACATGTATGTCCTTTTCTCCTATCAAACTAGAATGAAATACGAGCTGTGGATACAACTACATATGATGTAACTTGACTACCTTTATGAAAAACTAATGAGGACATTAATATAAAAGCATCTCTTTATTCAAGTCACTAGAAAAGTCTCCTACAGTTCATAAAAGGGAATGTGACTTGTGTGCTTTATTGGCTTTACTACAATGGGCCACATGCACCTCCTCGCCAGCTTGCAATCTTTTTTTTCCCTTTTACTCCAGCCAATGGATGGTGAATGAAAGAGATCTTTCATCATTTTAAGCATCTGTGGAAAAGAACAAAAGAACTTGGATATGACTTACTCAAAGCATGTGTGTTAGTTACTAGGGATTGAACCCAGGTGCATTCTACCAGAGCTGCACCCCAGACTACTTTTTTCTTTTTATTTTAAGACAGGGTCTCAGTTCCTGAGGCTGGCCTAAAACTTGTGATCTTTTTGTCTCAGCCTTCTGTTCAAGTGTGGTCTTTCTGTTCAAGTACTGAGATTGTAGGCATGTGCCACTGTAACCAGTAGGTGCTGATTCATCACTGTAAAACACCTTTTACACAATACACATTTTTCTAGGTATAAGCAGCCATGTAACTTTTAATTCTTTTGCTAAAATGACAAACCACTAATGAACTATCTTTTGTACTGTTATTTCACTAACATGCTTATTAATAGTTGAATCAATAAGCTAATAATGGTGAGGTAGAAAAAGAAACCTGGAATACAATTTAGGTAGCTGTATATTGTGCAATCTCTCTTTTTCCTTCAACCTACTCTGACAAGAAGGCAATCCAAGGGGAATGGAGCAACTAACTCCTCAATTCCTGTCTGTAGCTTCCATTCCTTCTACCCATACGTGCTGTCACCAGTCTGCACTTGCACTTTTTAGTATGTCTTGACTATTATCTTTTTTTTTTTTTTTTTTTTGCGGTACTGGGGATTGAACTCAGGGGCATTCTACCTCCGAGCTACACCCCCAGCCCTATTTTTTATTTTTTATTTTGAAACCGAGTCTCACTAAGTTGCAGAGTGCCTCACTAGGTAGCTGAGGCTGGCCGCGAACCCGGATCCTCCGGTCTCAGCCTCCCGAATGCTGGGATTACAAGCGTGCGCCACCACGCCCGGCTGACTATTATCTTCTTTCAGTATTTATACAAAGAAGTTTGCATTTTGCAAACTGTCAGCTGAACAATGGTGATCAGTTCTATAGCCATGTATAATTTCCCTTTCTTCTTAGCTATTTTTTTATTGGCTAATCATGCAACTTTTCTGTTCCCCAACAGGCTGTAGTTGAAGGATCATGCATCTAGGAAGTTTGATCCTTAGAATCTTGACATAATCAAATAACATCTACTTGATTAGTTTGATTTGAAGAAGTTAACATAGGAGAAGGTGGTAAGAATAGGCTTAATGTTTATAGAATTTATTTTTACTATACTATGGTAAGTCACCTCATAACCACTTTAAAAAGTTCCTGAATTGCTCCTAGTAACCTTTTTCAAAATATTCAGATTATATTCTCAGTGATATTAATCTGAATGACCTTTCTTTCTGTTACTCTTCCATTTAAGTACTGAACTCTATTTAGTATAAGATCCATTCTTTTCCACCAAAACTCACACTATATCCTAGTAGGCAGAATCTGCTCTATAAAAACTTTTCTATCTCCACAAGCTAAAAGATCCTTTTCCCCTGTCTTTTCTTCCTCTGTGTGAGTTCTTATTTTCCCTAGGTTTTTCTTTGAAGTCCAGTTCTGGTCTCCTGAATACCGAGAAGCACATATACACACATACAATACTTGATATTCATTAAGTTGCCACTTAATTTTGGGGAGGTAATTAATATGACCAAAATTATTCAAAAATAAACTTTTCTTAAAAGCTTTTGTTAGTTAACACTTTAATACTAAAATTTTAAGAATCCTCTTTAAACTTTCCTTTTTTTTTTGCGGTACTGGGGATTGAACTCAGGGGCATTCTACCTCCAAGATACACCCTCAGTCCTATTTTATTCTTTATTTTGAAACAGGGTCTCACTAAGTTGCAGAGAGCCTCACTAAGTAGCTGAGGCTGGCCGCGAACCCGGATCCTCCGGTCTCAAGTCTCCCAAGTACTGGGATTACAAGCATGCACCACCAGGCCCGGCTAAACTTTCCAGTTTTTAATTTACCATATAAGAGCCACTGATTTTGATGTAAAGTTTTCAATGCAAAGTATTTTGTCCTTCAGATGAAATATGATGAAATACAATAAAATTACATGTCTGTTTTAGAAGTAAATTTCAAGCTTAAGCTATCAAAAACATAGGGATTAAATAGTATTTAAAACTAAAAGTTTTCTTGGAGAAAAATGTTTCATGATTTACCATTTGACATTTTAAAGTTTTAAATATTAGCTCTTCTACATAGTTAAGTTTAAAAGAAATATAAATACCAATTTCCTTCGAGAATAGAAGCTGAAGGATGTATAGATATCTCTCTTGAACTAGTTTGGGTCAGTCTTCTGCACCACGATGTTACTGTTCTCACATATCTACAATGAACATGTTAAAAGAAATATTTGAAAATGAACTTATATACATCCTATACAAGTATACAAAAAATGGGAAAACCACTAAGACAATTAGGAATAAAAGGACAAGGAAAAACAGTCAATAACACATTGACTGGATAATTTTCTAGTATTTTTTTTTAACTATATAGAGAAATCAAAACAAAGGTAATACTTGGATTTCATTTAAAGTCCAAATTCAAATGTTAAAATTCCCTTCTTAATTTTTCAAAGTAAAATGAGATTTCTTAATTTTATTATGAAAATGTATTTATACCACTAGGCGTGGTAACACATGCTTGTAATCCCAGTACTTGGGAGGCTGAGACAGGAGTATTGCAGGTTCACAGCCAGCCTCAGCTACTTAGGCCCTCTGCACTTAGTGAGACCCTGTTTCTAAGTAAAAGAATAAAATAGGTCTGGGGGTATAGCTCAGAGGTAGAATGCCCCTAGCTTCTATCCCCAGCACCACCACCAAAAAAAAAAAAAAAAAAAAAAAAAAAAAAAAAAAAAAAAAAAAAAAAAAAAAAAAAAAAAAAAAAAGACAAAGAAAATGCTTTACATATAAGACTAGGTAGACATTTGCTTACTAAAATTTAAATCAGAAAATACTATTATATACATATTTACACACACAAATACATATACACATATGTATAATTATAACTCACTGAATACACAAAACACGTATGGAGTTTAATGAGATGAATTATCTAAAGTATCTGGAACAAACAGTAATATTTGCTAAACAGTGTATTTTTGAGGTAGCTTATTCAAAATAGCAATTGAATATGTGAGCATTTAAATAAAAAAAGCAATAAAGTCCAATAGAAAAGTAAATTCAAGAGGCAAAAAAGCAATTCTTCTGTCAACATTCTCAAATAAAAATCACTAAAATGTCAATTACCACAAGTAGAATTTTTACAAATAATAACAAATTACATAAACCAAAAGAAAAAGTTTATTCATAAAAACTGATCTGGTTAGAGGATTATAATTAATTGGCTAACACAGCTGACCACAGCCCAATTTCCACAGCAAGTCAGTTATGTCTATAACACATCATTTTGAAAAATCACTTGAATACAAGGAAATGATTAAAGCTAAGCTGATTTAGTTATGCTAAATGCCAATATAACTGAACGCACTGAAACCTGATGAAATTACTTTATTTACATTATCTACATGGAAAAACTAAAGATATATATAACATTTAAATAATGTTTATATGTTTTTTCTTTATCAATTAAAACAAAGATGGAACCTAGGGCCTCATGAGTGCCAGGCAAGTGCTCTGACACTGAGCTATATGCCTGGCCTGAAAATAGTCTTTAAAATGCTTTTCAGTACCTTTCATATGGTCCAGGGTGTTCAATTTCAATTAACTGATCTTGTCCATCAGGAAAAGTTAACCTACACCAACCTAAGTTGAGACCTTGATTTACCTTAAGAAGCAAGGAAGAAAGATAAATTTTATCACTCTAAAACTGAAAACAAAAACGTTAACAATCTCTTCCAACTTCATTATCAATTTAAAAGATGATTATATGAATCAGTTTAAGTTTATTTTGATAATTTAAACATTTTTACATGGGCTATATGTATTATTTAACCATGACTCATATATGATTATATAAGAATAAAGGTACTAATCCCTCTTGCTATAATGACTAATCTTTATAGAAATGACTACTTTGTCACACTGTTCTGATTTTTGCTAAGAAATCCAATGAGATCAGTAAAGCCTCTTGAGAGATTTATACTTGAAAATAATTTGAAATGATGTGTTACTTTATTTTCTTTGTTCTGTTTCCCACAGCTAAATAACCAATAAAAAGTACATTTCAAACTATAGCTAAGGATAATAGTACTGTATATTTCAAAAAAGTTAGTCAATAGGATTTTGAATGTTTTACCACAGAGAAATGATAAATGTCTGAGGAGAAAGATATGATTATCCTGATATGAACATATATAATATATACATATATCAAAACATCAATGGAGCCAGGCATGGTGGCACATGCCTGTAATCTCAGTACTTGGGGAGCTGAGACAGGAGGATTGCAGGTTTAAGACTAGCTTTAGTAACTTAGCAAGTCCCTATTTCAAAATAAGAAAGATAAAAAAAAAAATAGGGCTGGGGTATAGCTCAGAAACAGAATGCCCCTTGGTTCTATCCCCACTACCACAAAAACAACAAAAAATTGTACCCTATAAATATATACAACTCTTATGTCAATTACAAAATGCTTCAATAAATCTTACCATACACAAAAAATTTCAATCTGAAGTATACTCACCTGTCTTTTTTCAATAGAAGAACTGAAATTCCAATTTAGGGTTAGAGTAATGCCATCTAAAAAGATAGCATGTACTTTGTCATCAGAGTAGGCAAGAAATCTTCCCACACTGGGTATGAGCGATTCTTTCAAAAGCAAAGGCAATATATTGCTATCATTTATCCCAGGTATCTAAAACCAAGCAAATAAAAATAGTAGGAAATAGAGTTAACCATTAACAAGATTTAAATGACTATTAATGAACTCTGAGAAAACTTCAGATTTTTATTAAGAAGTTAAGTACTATAGAACCTTATGCACATTTTAACTTTTCCAGAAATGGACACCTCAAAATAGTCTTATTTTATTAGCAGACTAAATTCTTATATCTTTGTAACCATTCTGCTCTACTTTACATGGAAACCAGACAAAAATTAAGAACTACAGCAACATACGGTCTGCAATTAAATGAGTAAAAATACAGAAATCAATGTCTGAGAATCACTTCCTCCAACTCAGCATTAAAAATTTTACTTTTATAATTATAAAAATTTAAAATACTGTAATATCATTTTTTATATTGACTCTCTTTATATACTTCAAATCTAGTCAACTACCTTGTCCCTTCCCCTAAGTGGTGGAGTGCATGCTTAGCATGCTCAAGGCCTTGGGTTTGATCCCCAACATCAGATTGGGGGAGACTATATATAGCAAGGGAACTATATATGATACAAGTATAACATAAGGACTGAGTGTGTAACTTAGTTATAAAGCACTTGCCTAGCATGCACAAAGCCCTGGGTTCAATCCATAGCACCTCAATATGTGTGTGTGTGTGTATATTAACATAAAAGCCTGACTTTTCAGTATTTATCTATTAGATGGGTATTTTCTAAATAAACCAAAATTAATGTTACAAAGAATTTCTCATACAGCTTAGATGAAGGCAGTTTGAATTTAGAAGTATGGAGGTAAATAATAAAACAACTTCAAAAATCTTGCTTTTGAAAGAATGTTAACATACCATTTTCCAGCAGCATATACGATAGTTATGGCTTAAAGAAAGCCTCATCTTGGCACAATGTTGAAGAATTCTGTGAACATGAAAAATACTCTTTAAACATTTGCAGATGACATCTTCCACTTCTAGCAACCTAGCGTCAATGCCATAGAAGATTTTTCTTAGATGGGAGATCTTTTCTTCCAGGAAATCTTTAAGCCCCTAGAAAGGAACTAATGTTTCCCTCTGTGCTAACCTTACCTAGTTAAGGTGATTCCTCTAACTTTTAGCAATAAAATGACCCCATGCAAAGAATTATAGGGTGCTCTTTTTTAAAGAGGTGATAGATTTGTGTATACTAAAAATAAGAGGGAAAGTGAGTCAACTATAAATTCTGAGCCAGGAGTGGTGGCACATGTTTGTAATCCCAGTATTTGGGAGGCTGAGACAGGAGGATCACAGGTTCAAGGACAGCCTCAGCAAGTAGTGTAACTCTTATCAACCTAGCAAGACCCTGTTTCAAAATTTAAAAAAAAGAGGATGGGATGTAGCTCAGAGGTAGAAGGCCTGTGGTTTCAATCTCCAGCACTGCAGAAAAAAAAAAAAAAAAAAAAAATCTGATCCTTCAAATCTATTTTGGAAGTTGTTTAGATATAAATTTCTTAAGTCTTTATTACTCTAAGGATAATAAAGAGATAAGATTTCAAATGTATCTAAAACTTGATTTGAAGGAATAATAACAATTTTTCACTTACCTAGAGAAAAGGCACTTATTTCCTCTCAGCAAAATATAAGGATGTTTCTCCACACTTAAAGCCAGAATGATTCTTGCAATGACATGGATTACCTTATTTTATAAATTATGAGGCTAGAAAAATTGACAAATTTTACCAAAGATATCTATTTCCATTGCACCTGCCAATTCTTAATTCTATCTTTATTTTTATTTATTTTCTATTTTTTTGGTACTGGGGATGGAATGCAGGGGCATTCTACCTCCAAGCTACACCCTCACCCCTACTTTTTATTCTTTATTTGAAATAGGGTTTCACTAAGTTGCAGAGTGCCTCACTAAGTAGCTGAGGCTGGCTGTGAACCTGCAATCCTCCTGTCTCAGCCTCCCAAGTACTGGGATTACAATAGCCTGTGCCACCATGCCCAGCTTTCTACTTCATTTTTTTTTTTTGCGGTACTGGGAATTGAACCCAGGGGCATTCTACCTCTGAGCTATACCCCTAGTCCTATTTTTTTATTCTTTATTTTGAAACAGGGTCTCACTAAGTTGTGGAGGCCTCATTAAGTAACTGTGGCTGGCTGGGAACCTGGATCCTCCGGTCTCAGCCTCCCAAGTACTGGGATTACAAGTGTGTGCCACCAAGCTTCCTATCTTTAACCAAAAGAAAATGTATAAAGGTTCTTAGGTGTCTAGCACTTGATTCAGTTGAATGTGAATAATTTACCTGGTTGCCTGCTTAATCAGAGAACATACAGAGAACAGACTTCCTGGTCTATCTGGAGGAAGGTTGTTTATAGAGTAAGTTTTCTCTTCCCTCTGAAAATCAGTTTAAAAGAAATATTAGAAATAAATTTTGGCCATTATTACTTGTTTTTAAATCTTTTCTTCAAAGCAGATAGAGAAGAGTATGGATGTGTTATACAGAGCTCTGAGAATGAAGCTCAAAGCAGTCCACCACAAATTCAAAACTTGTCTGGAAGTTTTTTATTTCATTACAAAAGCTCATGCTTTTACTCCAGGATATATCTGCTTCAGTATAAAAAAATGAATAAAAGTGAAACTCCATGAAGATGTACTATATTTATTTTGCAGTTTTGCAAACCCTCTGATATGCAGCAATCAGCAGGGGGAGACTATGTATTCCCACCCTATTGGCCTGTTTACTTGTCTCATGAGCTACATAAATACACACGGAATGAAAGAGGCAGTGGGAAGTAGAGATGAATAGGACGGGTAATGGGTACATGGGGACCTATTATATTTCTCTCTACTTTTGTGTGTTTGAAATTTTCCATAATTAAAAAAAATCTCTTAACTCTTCTCCCTAGTGACTCTGATAATCTTATTACTTAAACACTCTACTCTGTATTGGAGAAAACATATTTATTCTGTTCTAATGTGTAAAGCAAAGTAAGTAGTGATTGCTATAAAAGGATAAATATCAAATGTCAGATTGACTGTCAGCAACTTAAAACTCATTAACAAACATCCACATTATTATATGGTCTAGTGAATTTATCATGTTATGTTACAATCTTGTTCAACTGTCTAGCTGTATATAAAGATGAATCAAAAGATGCTTAACATAAAAAATTACATAGGGGGGTATAATTTTTCTTTTTATTTTTGGTACTAGGGATTTAACCCAGGAGCATTCTACCTGTGAACTATTCCCCGCCCTTTTTATTTTGAAACAGGGTCTCAGTTGCTGAGAGTCTCACTAAATTGTGGAGGCTGTCCTCAAACCTGTGATCCTCCTATCTCAACCACCTCCCAAATGCTGGGATTATAGGTATGCACCATCATGCCCAGCTAAGAAATGTGCTTGTTAATGTACAAATATTAATTCAAAGTAGTATAGTTTCTGATTTCAAATTTTCTATTGATAAATTCTATGACAGAAGAGAATTAGTTTCTGATCTAAACACAAATTGCTTAAGCTAATGGATAATAGTGGGTGAGAATGCAGTAAAAATTCGGTGGTTCATAAATAAACAGGTGCCAATTCTGACAGTAAGATTATATTTAATCTCCAAACTCAAGAGTAGGAAACACTGAAGAGTAAATTTCCTATATATATTCTGAATTTATACCAAAGCTCTTAAGTTGCAATTTCCTAGTTGGCTTACCTCTTCCGATCCTTCTTGACTGGAATAATATGTAAAATAGTTCCCAAAATAAGCTCCTTCTGATTTGAAAACAGATCCATCTCCAGGATAAATCTCTATTGAATTCTTATTTTTATGGGTAAGCCTAAGGAAGAGAAAAATCATTAAAATTTTTTTTCTAATTGAAATTAGAACATTACATTAGAAATTAAACATACAAGAAAGCAGTCATTAAAAAAAAAAAAAAAAAAAAGTCAAAAAAGCCCAAGCAAAAATATATGGTCTTTTTGCTTATCTGGAGAAGTGGGTAATTTCATATTCTGAACCCAACTAACTAATTTTTTTGCAAAAGATAAATAGAATACACAGCACAGAAGTGATGTATGTATTTATTTCAACAACTAGGCTTAGAACTTCCAGAATTTAGGCATCTTCTCTTATCATCCTCCTGGTATCCCCACCGCCAACCATAGAGGCTGGCACCAAAACAGTCACCAAAGCAATGTCTATTGCACAGATACTAAATATAACACTTTCAGGACCTAAAAACATGACTATTCTTTAATAAAGAAACTAATATAATCAATAACTGATGGATGAGATAGATTTGTTTAAGAAGCCATTCTATGAGAAAGATGATTCTACCTGAAGCAGCCAGGTAAAATTAAGGTATTGGGTATATACTGTGTAAAAACTGGTCAAGTTAATTTTATTGGAATATATATAAATATGTTATCAGAAGGGTAAGAGTCTTCATGAAAGAAAAGGAGAGCCTCTCCCCATAAAACAAAAAACAAAAAACAAACTGTGCTCTTCTAGCATTCTTTATGAAGTGAAACTCTCCATTTGGCCAACACTAGTACAGTCACTAGAGAGCTGCTCTGTTGTTGGGTAGGATAATTCACTTCATGCTGGCACAGAGCAACTGATCAGTGAGTATTTGCTTTGAATCCTCCTTAGGGCATCCAGAACCTTCTCTAATTCCATGCTCAATATGTAACCTTATGATGTGACTAATTCAGACAACAATGTCTTCTGATGCTTTGAAAGAGTGTCCTAAATAACTGATAACAAATATGACATTCACTAGCAAAACTGACCCCTCATTGGCTGAGAGTGCTTGTAAAGGTATTTAATGTGAGTCACAAGACCCCTGTGTGCACTAATAAAGCCAGACTGAGACCTATAAAATTCAGGACAAAATATAGGAGCAGTCGGTCAGCAAAACTGTAGGCTCTTTTGAGAATCTATCTGCAAGACTAGCCCATCCCGTCTGTGACATTTTAAATCACTCCCACTCAGACATAGGTGTGTTACCTGTACGTAATACCTTTATACCAAACCACTTTCACTAGTTCAGGATAGGAATATTCTTCATCAGACTCTGTCTGTAAAAGGTAATCACAAAAGTTCCACCTGTGGAAGATAAAATACAGGCCATTTTATTTTGGTTTACCAAAATAATTGCTTTTAAAGCCACCAAAACAGCACTACTATTAACATATATTTCTTGCTTAACTCATTAGATCAAAGAATAAAATATGATAGTACATTAATGAAGATAAAAACAAATCTTATTTTTCCTTATTTTCAAAAACATCACCATTACATACAATAAGTTTTACTAATCTTTACAATTTAGCCTGAATTCAAACAACAAATATTTACTGAAATATTACTGTGGACCGGGCACTGTGCTCTACACACTGAGGATAAAACACCCCAAAAAGCAGACATGGGCACTTGGGAGCTGAGATGGGAGGATCATAGGTTTGAGGCCAGCCTCAAAAACTTAGCAAGACCCTGTTTCAAAATGAAAAAGGGCCAGGAGTGTAGCCTGGAGGTATAACATCCTTGGGTTCAATCCCCAGTACTACTACAAGAAAAAAAAAAAAAAAAAAAAAAAAAAGCAGACATAGTTCCTGCCCTCAGAGATTTATATCTGGCAGGGGATGTTAAATAGTGATCATTAAGTATAAAGAAAAGGGAGGTTCTGAATGCTGTGGGTTTGTATAAGGACCTAACTTGTCTAGGGTCTTTAAGAAAACCACCTGAAAAAAGTGATGCTTTAGCTCAGACCTAGACATGAGCCCACATAGCCAGTTTTGAGAGACAAATGGAGTGCACCTGGCAGGACAAAGGGCAGGTGGTGGAGTGGTGAAAGAGAACTTGAGCAAGCATTCCAAGGATTCCAAGAAGACCAGTTGAGCAAGAGCAGAGGAAATAAGGGCAAAAGTTATGAGAGAGTTGCAGATTACAGATACAGAAAGGGAACCAGATCATGGAAGACCTATTAAGCCATGTTAAAGATAATGGATTTCAACCTAAAACTAGTGGCAAGTAATTTAAAAACATTAATTTAGAAGCATAAACTCTCTTTTGCCACATACTCATAATCCTAGGTTTTCTAATTTTAGATAATCATGGCTGAGTCATTCTCTTATTTTGCTTAAAAGAACAAATGATTAGTTAGAGATGGGATCAAATTTCAACTCTATAAATACTAGCCGCATGACTTTGCTCAAGTTATTTAACATTTCTGGGTCTCAAATTCCTTTACAAAAAGGGGATGATAATAGTACTTACCTCATGAGGTTTCTCTGAGGCTCAAATAGGTAAAGTATAATAGGGCCTGGCACATAAGCACTTTGTACATGTTAGCTTACCCAGAGTGCCCTGTGCAGATTCCTGTCCCATCCCTTACTATGCTTTAATAATCCTTTTGGAGATAGTGACCTTCACTAGACTCTATGTTGCATGAAAGTCATGACTGTGTCTTAGTAATCTCTATAATCATTCTGATTCACCAAGTATCTAGAGTAGAGGTAACATTCCCAAAACATTCACCGCATGGACATAGAGTAAGAAATATAAATAATACCTTTGCTAGGAAAATTACTATCTGTTGAAAGCAAAGTTTTGGGTCAACTGAATGAACCTTCCTTATGAACAATATTAGATAATTGAGAAAGAAAATTATGCTTAGGTGAAAACTGCTTGTGACCAAGAAGCCATTTTCCATTACCTGTGCAGGTGTGGAACAGGACAGCTCAGTAACAGGGCCCTGGGAAGAACAGAAACCTCTTTTCTTCTTTCCTCTGAAATACCAGAAGGTAAAATTCCACTCGTGGTGATATCTGCATCAATTTTAGACATATGGCTAACTCTATCATGAAAATGAAGTGCTAAAGACAAAGGGTATTTCCATTCCTCTGGACAGGAGGTCACAGACCAGTGCTGCTTTACCCACGTGTATACGCATGTGTGATTTACACCAGACAATGGCAGCTCTTCCTTCTCTTCAGTTCCATTTACACAACTCATCTCTAAAGGGTCTTTAGATTTCAAGTTCTGGCAATAAATTTCATTTTCTTTATTCTTCAGTCTTGGTCTTGACAAACACCCATATGCATAGATTTTGTCAGTTTTTTCAACTAGTTTATATTTTGAGGCTTGATTATTTTTTTCTGACAATATTATAGATGAGTCTGGCTTCTGGCTAACTTTACACAGAAAATGCACTGTAAATTCGTGCTGAGATTTGAGCAGGCAAAGGTATGCATGGCCATCTAAAGAAGTTATCTTCACGGTGCCATTCTCCATACATATCAGGCTATCATCTGTATCTAGACTGGGCCATCTTACTTCTGAGATGTCGATGAAGATATGCTGAATTGAGAGAGGAAAAGACATGGTGAGTATTTTCTGTTGAGAGTCCAATTTTTCCATACTTTTTCTATTTAAGTATCATGTGGTAAAGCTCTTGCTACTTGTTTGTAGAAAGAATGAAAAATGGATAGCCTATGTATAGTTTTCTAGAGAATATCGAATAGTTAATATTATACCTTAGAAAAGGGAGATGTAAAATACACATGCACAATGAGAGAAACAAAGAAATCAGAAAACATCCTGATCATACTTAGTGCTAAACTTATTTTGGTTTAAAAGGTACACTGAATTACAGATAAACAGATTTGAATACCTTCTACCCCCAAAGTCTGCCCTGAAAAAGAATAGAAACAAGAGAACTGCACCATGATGTATCAGAGTTTAACCAGTATGCAACTAGCATAAAAAAAGTCTATAATCCCAGCCTGTAATTCCAGCTACTCAAGAGGCTGACGCAGGAGGTTTGAAAGTTTGAGGCCAGCCTAGGCAACTTAGCAAGACTTTGTCTTAAAATAAAAAATAATAAGGACTGAGGATGTAGCTAGTGGTAGAGTGCCCCTAGGTTCCATCCCCAGTACCATGTGCGCGTGCACACATACACATACACACACACACACACATCACTGGCAGAACAACTCAGAAAACACAGAAACAGACTCAACAATCGTATCTTAAAATGTTACATGTGATAACATATCCTTTTCAAAGTGAAGGGGGAAAGATAAAATTACTTAATAAATGATAATGAAATTACTGAATGACAATTGGGAAACACTATCTTGGAAGATTGTCACATGGATTAAGAATTAAGATAACATGTATAAAGTACCTATCCTAAACTGTACATGGTGGCACAAACCTGTAATCCCAGTAATTGTGAGGCTGATACAGGAGGATTGCAGGTTTAAGACCAGCTTCAGCAACTTAGAGAGACTCAGTAACCTAGTGAGACCCTCTTTCAAAACAAAAAATAAAAAGGGCTGGGGAGCTCAGAGGTAGAATATCTCTGGGTTCAATCCCCAGTACGCCCCCCCCTTCACACACACACATAAAATTACCTATCCTAGATAGTACCTGGTACATCATAAACTAAAGTTCCAGGTGGCTTGAAAAATAATTTAAAAAATGTAAATACTCAAAGGAAAACTAATTCTGACAAACAGCAAATAGATTCATAACAAGTAACAGTACCTATTGTGTTTTTCCATATAAGATATAAACACTAGGTGTCTCATAATCTTTTTTTTTTTTTTTTTGTACTAGAAATTAAACCCAGGGATATTCTATTTCTGAGCTAACTATACCCCTAGACCTATTTTATTTTGAAAAAAGGTTTTGCAAAGTTGTTGAGGCTGACCTTGAACCTGTGATCCTCCTGTCTCAGCCTTCTAAGTACTGGGATTACAGGCATATGCCACTATGCCCAGCTTGCAGAAGTCTTTTAATAAATTAATTTTGCCAACAGTTTAACATTTCACCTTCCATTTATATAAAACTTTACAAAAACTACTATCAAGAAAGTCTCTTACACTTACTTTAAGAGGTTTTAAATTGCTAACTATATTAGGATGATAAAATTAAAGACAGTACTTATTTGATGGCAAACCTCATCTATAAGGATGATGTTAGGAAAGTTCTCTTTTCTAGAATTAGACTATCTGGTAATCCTACTGCAGCCCCAGCAGCAATATATACAATTTCAATAAAAAAGACACAATTAAAAAAAAAAGACTCGGACTAAGTTACAGCTTACAACTTTTCATGGCTCCTGTTCCATAACACACTATAACAGAATTATTCATATTCAGTAGGCAGGCAAACCTCATGACAGAATAAGTAGCAGAAAGTAGTGAAAAGAAACAGGCCAGGTATAACAGTGGATACCTGGAATCTCAGTACTTGGGAGACTAAGACAGGATGATTGCAGGTTCCAGGCAAGCCTGCGTAACTTAGACTTTGTTTCACAATAAAAGTAAAAAATAAAAATGGCAGGGTTGTATCTCAAAAGCACAACACCCTTGGGTTCCATTCCCAGTATCCTGCCCTCTACCCCTCATCCCCACCAAAAAAAAGGTACAGTTGAGCTAGGGATGTGACTCAGTGGTAAGGCACTTGTCTAGCATGTGTGAGGCCTTGGGTTCAAATCTCAGTACCGAAAAACGGGCAGAATTTTCAGAGTTAGGTAAGACTAGTTTAAATTTTGACTTTGGTACTTAGCAAATTTCCACAGACTAACCAGGTAAACTCCCTGAGGCATGGTTTCCTTGCCTATAAAAAGGAACGGAGCTGGGCATGGTGGTGCATGCCCAGGATTCCAGCTCTTGGGAGGCTGAGACAGGAGAATCACAGGTGCAAGACCAACCTCAGCAATTTAGAGACCCTGCTTTAAAACAAAAAACAAAAAGGGCTAGGGGTATAGCTCAGAGGTAGAATGCCCCTGGGTTCAGCCCCAATACCACAAAAAATTAAAAAATTATAAAATTAAAAAGGGGTTGATATCCAGCCAATATATCTGTACCAACAGGTTGGACATATATTCCAACCAGCAGGTACTCATGTCCTACTATTAACTATTTTTAAATATTATTCCTAGTTCTTGGCACATAGTAAACTCAGTATAAACTCAGTTATTATTATTTCTCAAAGTCCAAAGTAAAAGGTAAACAAAAGAATATAATTTTTATGCCTAGATATAATTACATATTCTTACTACACATTAACAAATAACTATACAGGTTACTGAAAATCTCATATACTTTCTTAATTTTGAGAGTTCTGAAAATGAATAAATTATCAATCTAAAAAGTTATAATCCTTAGCTATAAAGAAAATAGCAAGGTGGGATCTGAACACACCAAGACCTGTGCTCATGTATGCTTGCACATGTTCATGTATGTTTGAATCTTATTATGTGTATAATTATAATGTACCAATAAAAATATTAAAGAAAGGATATGGTCTATGTTACTTAGTCTAGTGAAATGTATATAGGCCCATGCATTCTATAGCACAACTATTCAAAACTGTCCTGAAAAAAAAAAAAATGACTGAACATTAAACTACCTATTTCTAATGACCTGTTCTCACATATTATTTATAAAATGATACTTAGACACAAACAATGACAAATGTTGGTGAGGGTGTGGAGAAGTGGGAACCCTAATACACTGTTGGTGGGATTGCAGATTAGTGCAACCACTTTGGAAAATAGTATGGAAGCTCCTCAGATGAATGGGAATGAACCTACCATATGATCCAGCAATACCACTTCTGGGTATCTACCCAAAAGAGTGGAAACCAAGCTATCAGACCAATGCATGTATATCTATGTTTACAGCTGCACAATTTGCAACTGCCAAACTATGGAACCAGCCAAGATGTCCGTCAACAGATGAATGAATTATAAGACTATGGGATATGTACACGATAGGATTTTACTCAGCCATAAAGAAGAACAAAATCATGTTACTTGCAGGGAAATGGATGGAACTAGAAAACATTACGCTAAGTGAGATTAATCAGTCACAAAAAGTAAAAAATCGTATGCTCTCCCTAATATATGGAAGCTAGAGAGAAAGTGGGTCATAAGAGGAACTCTAGATGAAGGAGAAACCTTAGATGAGCAAAGAAGGTGATTTAACTGAAGGTGATGGGAGCCGGGCGTGGTGGCGCACGCTTGTAATCCCAGCATTTGGGAGGCTGAGACTGGAGGATCCGGGTTTGTGGCCAGCCTCAGCTACCTAGTGAGGCACTCCACAACTTAGTGAGACCCTGTTTCAAAATAAAGAATAAAAAAATAGGGCTGGGGGTGTAGCTTGGAGATAGAATGCCCCTGAGTTCAATCTCCGGTACCAGAAAACAAAAAAACAAAAAAACTGAAGGTGATGGGGGTGATGGGGGTGAGGGAAACACCCTAATGCACATGATGTACATTCACAAACATATCAAAGTCAACCACTAAACTGAACATGAGAAGGAGGGAGGTGGGAAGGAATGGGGCAGGAATTGGGGAAGGGTTAAATGAGAGATGTGTGCATGTATGCCACTACCAGCTTGTAGCTCACAAAGATGTATGATTACAATGCACCAATAAAAAAAATTTGTAAAAATTACCTTTTTTCTTTCAGAGGGTATGATACTTTCAGATAAAAAAAGGCAAGTAGCTGAGGAGTTTCGAAAATCTAGGGCTCGCTGTAGTTGCTCCTATAGAAAGAAATGTAAGTTGTAATCTTTAAAACTGTAAAATGATTTGGAAATTAGTTTAGAATGACAGTAATCCAGAATCATCCTTATTTTTCATATTCTATCCCACTCTGACATCATTTTAGTATTAAAGAGTAATTTTTGTGACATTACTTACTCGGTAAGGGCTAATAACAAAGTGTGTCCTTTGACGAATTCTTTCTGGTTGTTCTAAAGGATGTGCTGAGACAGGAGGTGACTTTTCATATAAAAATTCAGAACCACAGGGAGAAAGTTGCAATTTGGAACCATCAACATATTGTACTTGTACTGTATCATCTTCATAAAGGATCATTTGTACTTCAGCTGCCATTACTATGACAGGGTAAGATGTCTTTCCAAGGCAAAGACTGAAGGAAATGGGAAACACAATAGAATAGTTCTCTTCATGTACAAAACTTCCATCAAAATAAATAGGTGCATTTTTTATGAACATAAGAAAAACACACTGCCACTACATTTACTTTTGCTGAAGAGCGATTTTATTACAAACACTTTAATAATCTAAAATTAACATCCTTAACAAAATGCTTTTACTCTAATATAGGAACATAACCTGGAGGAAGAGGAGGGTTCACAAAGTTAAACTGTCTTTATATTTTCTGTAGCTTTACGTCTCCTGAAGTTAAGTTTTGTAAATTACACATTAAGGATTTCATTTCAAATAACAAATACACGTAAAAGGTGGCTAAAAAGTTGGGCGTGGTGGCGCACCCTTGTGTTCCCGGCCAGCCTCAGCTACTTAGTGAGGCTCTCTGCAACTTAGTGAGACCTTGTTTCAAAATAAAGAATAAAAAATAGGGCTGGGGGAATGGCTCACAGGTAGAATGCCCCTGGGTTAAAAAAAAAAGGTGGCCCAAAATACTCCTAGGCTTAAAAGACCACTGAAAAAGAAATTCAAATGCTTGGATACTTGTTCCTAGCTTGGCACTTAAGTAGTTCCATGTCACTACTGAATTAGCCCCCTAATGTCTTACATTCAGCCTCATTTCCTGAATTCAATTTCCTACTTCTAAAATGATTATCTTATCTTATGCCTTCCATATAGGTGTGATGCAAGGGGAATTATGGAAATTAGGTTTCATTCATACTCCACCATTTACTAACCACAAGCCCCAGGTTTTTTTCTTCATTTGTAAAAGGAGGGTAGTAAAAGTATTGTTGTGAGGATTAAATAAGAAAAAACATATGACAGTGCCTACCTAAATAAATCTTATGAAATGTTTTTATTCCTAACATTAATCCCATCCCTACTATATTATTCCCTTCTGTTACTCAAGTGATCAAATTTTGCCTATCAAAAACAAAATAACTTTTCATTTTGTGTGTGGTACTGGGGATTGAACCCAGGAGCATTCTACCTCTGAGCTATACCTTCAGCCCTATTTGAATTTTTATTTTGAAACAGGTCTAAGTGGCTTAGGGTCTAAGTTTCTGAGGCTAGCCTTGAATCTGAGATTCTCCTGTCTCAGTCTCGGAAGTACTGGGATTACAGATGTGTACCACCATGTCTGGCTATAACCCTTCCCGTTTGCTAGTTTCCTTCCAATAAACCTGTGAAGTGCAGAAAACTTCACTCCCTACTTTTTCCTCTCATCAATCTTCAATTGATTGCAATCCAGCTTTCTCCTCTACCTCTCTACTGATAGTTTCACAGTGGTCAGCAATGTCTTCTCATATCCAGTGACTTCAGTCTTCATCCTACTTGGCCTAGACAATCTACCTTCCCCTGCACCAAACTCTTTCTTCCTCTGCCCCTACCCCACCACTACTCCCTACTTTAGGCTATTAAAAATTTCCTTTTTACTTCTACTACTGATTTTTGTTTAATCATTTTTCTTCATTACTTTAAATCAAGGATTCTTCAATAACTGATCTTAGTCCCCATTTCATCTCTTCTTACTATAAACATTCATGTTCCTTTCAAGCCTTACCTTGTTTTTTTTAAATTGTACCCCTTTCCCATGTACGAAATCAGTTATATATGATACAGCCTAGAATCTTGTGTGGGATGTATATGGATATAAGTATTTAATCACATGGTCTCTCCTAAGGAGATTCACAGGGTTTTGTTTTCTTTCTCTGGATAACTTCTAAGTTTACCTAACTTCTTTCCAGAGTTCAGCTAGCTGCTTGCTAGCCTATTAGATCTCTCTCCATGTGTTCCATAGATAAATCAAACCCAGTATGACTAAAATGGAATTTGTCACTCCCATCAAAGCAGACTTCTGTAGTATCTCCTAATTTTACTTTGACCTCTACCTTTTCCCTCAAGTCAAATCTAAATATAGTTGCCAAAGGAATGTGTGTGGTGTGTGGTACTGGGGATTGAACCCAGGGGTGTTCTACCTTTGAGCTATACCCTAGCCCAATCTTGTTTTTATTTTGAAACAGGATTTTTTTTTTTTTTTTTTTTTGCGGTACTGGGGATTGAACTCAGGGGCATTCTACCTCCGAGCTACACCCCCAGCCCTATTTTTTTTTTATTCTTTATTTTGAAACTGAGTCTCACTAAGTTGTGGAGTGCCTCACTAGGTATAGCTGAGGCTGGCGGCGAACCCGGATCCTCTGGTCTCAGCCTCCCGAATACTGGGATTACAAGCGTGCGCCATCATGCCCGGCTTGAAACAGGGTTTGCTAAATTGCTGAGACTGGTCTTGAACTTTTGATCCTCCTATCTCAGACTCTCAAGTACGGGATTACAAGTTAGCATCACCATGCCTAGCAAAGAGATCTTTTAAAAATAAAAACCAGAGTTATCAATCCTTGGCTTAAAATTCACTAATAACTTCCATTTGCACTTAGAATAAAACCCAAATTCCTAGTCATGACTTACAAAGTCTATAGAACCTTGCCCTATTTCTGTATCTGAATGTCATCTCTTAACTTCCTTCCCCTTATTCAGGACACTTTAGTCACATTGGCCTTTTTTATGTTCTTTAAACAAGTTCTTTCTCATATCAGATTTTTACACTGTTCTGTCCTTCCCATGGCTCATCACATCACTAGTTCTTTGTTATCATTAAGGTCTAACATAAATGTCACTCATGCAAAGGCCTAACTTAAACAACTAAGTTAACGTTGCTCTCAATCATCTCCTATCCTGTATTTCATCTTTTTTCTTCATAGAATTGAAAACTATAAAAATTGTTTAAGCTGAGAGTGGTGGTACATGCCTGTAATCCTAGTACTTGGGAGGCTGAGACAGGAGGATTGCAGGTTTGTGGTCAGCCTCAGCAACTTAGTGAGACCTTATTTCAAAATAAAATACAGCTGGGACTGTGGCTCAGAGGTAGAATGCCCCTGAGTTCAATCCCCAGTATTTACAAATAAATAAATATAAAAATAAGTTGTTTATTTGATTTTTGCCTTTTCCCATTGGGGTATAAACTGAAACAGAGCAAGTACCTTATCTGTCTTATTCCCAATTATATCTCTGGCGCCTAAAATAGAATTAGGCAAATAATGAGGGCACAGCAAACATCCAGTGGATAATAAAAGAATATGAATAAGTAAAAAAAAATTCTTGCTCCTCTTGGGCTTGCAATTTGAGTTAATGGCATCTTAAAGTTAGTAGTCAATGTTAGCAATACATGTTTGACTTCTTACTCTGTTTTCCTTCATGCCCCTATAAGAAGTCCTGTGGAACTTGGCTCTCTTTCCCTCAACTCCTGCAGCTGTCTAGGACTTTCTACCAGTTTCTTCCCTCTTCAAGCCATCTCTAGTATTGCTGTCATGGGTAGCTTTCCACAAGTTAGATGGTAGCAACTGCTTTACATCACTTGTTTGTGTACTTGTTAAATGACAATAAATATTCATGATAATAAATGACAATATATTTTCATTAAAGATACACACACATACATCCCCCTGGCATTTCAAGGAAAAAAAGTGCCAATACGTAGTTGGGAAATTTCATATTTTCTGATTACAAATTGAGTAAAGAGGAAGAACTATGACCAAGTTTTTAAAAAAAATACTGAAGTATAAGTGCTTTTAAAAAAAGATTATTTACATAATCAAGCATATACAAGAAACAGTGTGGTGCTGCAGGGCATGGTGGCACATGCCTGTAATTCCAGTACTTGGGAGGATGAAAACGGAGGATTGCTGGTTCGAGGCCAGTCTTAGCAACTTAGCGAGACCCTGTTTTAAAATAAAAAAAATAAAATAAAATAGGGCTGAGGGTATAGTTCAGAGGTAGAACGCCCCTGGGTTCAATCCCCAGTACCAAAAATAATAGCAGTAATATTAATTAATTATTTAATTAATTAAAGGGTCTGGCATATCATAGGAAATCATAATTTGGCTTCAATCCTCACTTCCAGCCTCATCTCTACAGCCTCAACTCCTGTTTATGTCCTCACACCCAGCACATTATAACAGTATGTTTTAATGACTGAAAAACCACAACCACTCCGGTTCTTGACATCAGTGGACAGCTCACTTTTCAAAATACAGTATCTAGTTATAGAAAAAGAGTCCCAACAAAACGACAACCAAACGTCTTGCACTCACACAGTCGTTCTAAGCTTCGAGGCTGTGGAAAGAAGGCGTCTGAGCTTTAATTTGCCGAAACGCTCGGCTCCGCAGCGCCTGCCCGCAACTGCTTCTCCAGCGACATCGCTTGCATTGGACAAATTACCAACGAATGACGTTTCTTGGAAGGACAATGATCACAACTACAGAGGACTAGGGCCACAGGAGGAGTATCGTGGCTTTCATGTCGCCAAGTTCGGCAGCCCGGCAGCGGGAGAGGGGCGGCAACCTTGGTCTTGGCCGGGAGGAGAAAGCGCAAAAAACACCACAGCAGTTCGAACCCCGCGCGCCCAGGAGAAGCGACTGTCCCGGAAGAGGCGGCCGGAAGTCCCGCCCCTCCGCCAGGAAGTGGGGAAGGGGACGGGGTTTCCCAGGCGGGAAGCTGGTCGCGTCCTTTGGGTGTTCCGGTACCCTTACCGGAAGTGACTTGACCTAGTTAAGTCGGTGAGGACCCGCCTTCTGACGGTCCTATCAAGCACTGACGCTCAGAGGTGGGTTTTAGCGAATTGATGCATATTTAAATAACCTAAAGAATTATATCTCAGTAAAGCTGGTTAAAAAAATAGACATAGAGACCTTTCCTAATAAGGCAGCAGAAAATGTCTTTAAACTATATAGTATTTACGGAGAGCCTACTAAGTGCAAGGGTCACCAGGGATTAAGCAGGGAAAGAGGCCCAATTCCTTGGGGGTGAGGATGGGGACTAGAGATAAAGTGCAAAGGGACTGAGATGACCATGCGAAGAAAAGGCAAATGCACTCCTGGGTCTTAATTCATAGCTTGCTAGCTATTCAAAGCTTGGCATGTGCTAATATGCTTCAAAGGACAAGTGCAACATTAGGGCCCTGATGCTAGCGATAAGAATTTAACAAACTGAAAGGATAAAACTGTCATGGAGTCACAGGAAACTACAAATTCCCAGGGCCCTTGACTTGTTAATAGCCATAATTCGTGCTTTCTTCTCCTCAGCTATGTGGTCTCTAAACAGTTATAGAACTCATCCTTACCACAAAGCAGAGATGTTTATACAGAATACGGTATCCTATGAAAAACTACTTTGGCTCCAGGCTGACAAGACTCGCCTTGCATTCCTCAGAATCTAAAATGACCTCATGAAGAATAGCAGCAGCAGCAACAACAACAACAAAATTGATGGGGACTGAGCATGTATTGATTGCTAATAAGGGCAGTATTAATTGCTAATAAGAACAAGCTTTCATACTTAAGCAGAATAACAAAATCCTTTTCTCTGTCTCTAAGCTGTCAGCCAAGAGCTGCAGCCAAAGTTGACCTTGGTCAGCTAAAAGTTGGCTATTAGCCCAGCTGAACATTGAATGTTAAAAACATAGACACCTACACTTAGAAAAAGAATTATATAGACTCACACAACAATTTAGACTAGAAGATGAAAAGCAAGCTACATTAATCAATATTAATTATTAACACAAATGTTATAGCCCCCACACCTCCATACTTTAAAACACTATATTCCTGTGTCTTTCTTTTCAACATAAGTAACTTCTAGCAGATAGAGATAAGGAGAAGCTGAGAACTCACCAAGGACATAGGTGGATAATACATGCTTAAACTTTAAGAGTAAAAATAAAACAAAGAACAAAGCAGGCCTCTACCATGCAGCCCGACCTTGTAACACATTTTGATCAGTAATGTCAGACCTATTGTCCATGTGACGATGAACAAAGAAGGCTGATTCAAAGGCTTACACAGCAGAGATAACTGATGGGCCTGTATCTGCTTTTGGTAGGAAAAGACGACTATTAGCTAAGCAGGGTGGGAAAAAGATAACGAATTCTTATAAAAATGTTATGTGTTTACAGACCTCAGTGCCTTACTTTCAAGGCACTTCACTGCATCACCTGATATAGTGCTTTAATTGCTCTGTCCCCCCCCTTTCTACCTGTAATAATAAAACTTTACTTAAGTTTGCAGCAGTGCAGTTCTGGCTACTTTTTTTCTAAAACTAGCTAAGAACCTTTTTTTTTTTTTTTTTTTTTGCGGTACTAGGGATTGAACTCAGGGGCATTCTACCTCCGAGCTACACCCCCAGCCCTATTTTTTATTCTTTATTTTGAAACCGAGTCTCACTAAGTTGCGGAGTGCCTCACTAGGTAGCTGAGGCTGGCTGCGAACCCGGATCCTCCGGTCTCAGCCTCCTGAATGCTGGGATTACAAGCGTGCGCCACCACGCCCGGCTGCTAAGAACCTTTTGAAATGTATCTAAAGCCAACTAACATGCCCAAAACCTTAAATTACCTTGCTAACAGCCCTGCTCACATGAATAAAACTAGTTCTCTTTTGTCTTGGGAGTCAGCCTGATACTCCTATGGGTCAGTGCTGTGCCTCCCTTCTGAAGTCCAAAGATTGTTGTTTTCATTGCAGTTGTGCCTATGTCTGATACTTCTGAATCAGAAACATTGGTAAAGTGTAACCTAGGCTGAGAAAATATTTTCACTTGTTTTAAGTAGGTGTTAGATACGGTAGGGGGAAAAGTATTTCAAGTAGAGGTTAAAGACCTGGATTAAGGCTCTGAGGTCCAATGGAAAGAAAGATGTTCCTCCTTAAATGGGCTGAAAGAAAGCAGATTTACCTTTTGTGTGATTAAGTAGGATAGGCCTGAAAGGGTGAGAAGCCTCAAGTGTGGCTAAGGTGGCAGGGGGCAGGGACCAGATCATTAAGGATTTATGAGTTATGGATTTTATCTTTTTTTTTAAATTTATATATTGTGGTACTGGGGATGGAATTCAGGGGTGTCGCTTGTGGGTTCTTGGCCTCCGTGGTAAAAAGAATTTCAACACGTGCCAGCCAGGAACAAAAGGCAGGAATTTATTTAAGAAAGTAAAGGACTCGAAGGGGAGAACAGGTGAGCAGACATCTTCCGGGCCAAGCAAGCAAGAGAATTAATGGACTTTATCTAAAGACATGTTTTCTAATACCAAATTAGGAAGAGGTCTCTATCTAGCCAAGAGTATTTTTCTTTCTTGGTAGTACTAGGAATTGAACCCAGGGACATACTATTACTGAGCTATACCCCCAGTACTTTTTATTTTGAAAGTTACCACATGCTGGCCTTGAGCCTGCAATCCTCCTGTCTCAGCATCCTAAGTACTGAGATTACAGGTATACACCACTGTACTTGGCCTTCTGTTTTTCTTCTTCTTTTTTTTTAAACAGCTTTATTGAGATGTGCTTGTTATTACAAGGACTTTTTAAGCAAAAGTACCAAGGGATGGGAAGACATCTAACTTCCTAAATTCACCTTCATTTTAAAAGCCAATATGCAAATTGATCTCCAACCATGTTTCCATTGATCTGTGACATCGGTTTGTATTATACAGTGCTTAGTTCTATTCTACCCCTTTAAGAACTTTTCTTTCCCCCTTTAAGAACTTCCTAAATGGAAATTCTCCCACAGAGGGATTTTGTGATGCTATTTGTACTCTTAAAATTTGATTCCTGGAACTGCTGCATGGCAAATAGATTGTAGGATGCAAGAACAGAGGTAGAGAACTCAGTAGACTTGTTTTTTTTTTTTTTTTTTTTTTTTTTTTGGTTCTGGGGATTGAACCCAGGGCATTGCACTTGCAAGGAAAGTGCTTTACCATTGAGCTACATCCTGGCCCTCAGTAAGCTGTGGAACTGAGCAGCGAGGAAAAGAAGCACAGCTCCAAGCTCCAATCTGTTCTTGGAGATGACTGGACCTGGGGCTTAAGGGAAGTAGGAGTCTGAAACAGTGCCAAAGTTTCTGCTTAAGCCAAATGGAAAGGTGGCAGTGCCATCAATGAGAGGACACTGTAAAGGAACAATGCATTTAGTGATAGCATGACTTAAACTTTCTAAGTCAACCTGAGAAAAATAGTAAGTTAGTAAAGGTCTGGAATGAGGAGATAGAAACAAATCTGGAGGTCACTGGCTGATAGGTGCTAACTGAAGTTACAGGGGAGGATGAATAGTCTGAGAATATTGTGGCATGAGATGAAAATGCTTAATAGTGAACTTTTAGAAACATCAATACTTACAGATTAGGTAGAGAAGCCTACACAGGTATTGATGAAGAACAGTATAAGAAAGCAAGTTATTGCGTTCTAAATATGAAGTTTTCAATTTTAGCATCACACAATGCCAAAGGATAAGCTAAGAGTTAAGTGTCTACTGGATTTAGTAACATAGAGGTCATTGGTGACTGTAGTGAGGGTCATTCTATATGGTAGGGCAGAAGTCATAGTGAATTTGAAGACCAAATAGGAGATAAGGAAATGGAAAAAAACGAGACACTTGAGAAGTCTGACTATGAAGCAGAAATAGGACCGTCATTTGAGGAAGATACAAAGGCCAGGTTTCTTTTGGAGTGGGATAGCATGGTCAACAGCTCATGCAGAACCAGATTCTGAGAACACACACATACCAAGTAACAACAGAGTTCATGG
The DNA here is from genome assembly GCA_004027655.1 of Graphiurus murinus. Lineage (NCBI taxonomy): Eukaryota > Metazoa > Chordata > Mammalia > Rodentia > Gliridae > Graphiurus > Graphiurus murinus. The sequence continues at coordinate 82,531 of PVLC010001089.1, read as the reverse complement.
AAAGAATGAGGCAATGATTCCAGCATGTGCTGAATAATTGCTAACTGGCCTTCAATAGAAAGAGGGACACTTTCTACACAGCAAGAGATGAAGTGAATACAGATGTATACATTTGTCTGGCTTTTATTTCCTGTGAAGCAAATAATCAAGATGATAGGGTTGAGTGGAAAGGGAATGAAGCATGGTTACAAAGGGAGTGGAGAGAAAAAGTTAAGATCCGTGGCAGTGCTGACAGCCTAATAAAAGGTGGTAGTCATGAATTTATGGTGGTACAAACCTACCAGAGACAGAACTTCTAGCTGCAAGGAGATGGCAGGGTCAGGTTCATCCAGGATTGGTGTTTTGCCAGGCTGACCCAATTAAGCAGCAGCATACACGAGCTTAATTTATACCTGCTAAAGTCTAGTCACCAAAGACCACCAGGCTCAAGCCTGCCACCTGGCAAAATCATTTGACTTGCAAGCTAAGGAGCACAGTCTAGGGAACTGAAGATAGTACACTGCCTAGGGTGGAGGAAGGGTCATTTCTAGTAAGGTTTGAGTTCCTGCTGAGGAATTCTAAGGAAGCCTTTTTTTTTTTTAAAGTACTGGGGATTGAACCTAGGGACATTCTACCTCTGGGCTACACCTCCATCCCTTTCTAATTTTTTTTTTGAGACGCGGTCTTGGTGAGTTGTTGAAGCTGGTCTCCAACCTGGGATCCTCCTGTCTCATTCTCTCAAGTACTGAGACTACACTCATGCACCCCTTCACCCTCTGCCGATTCTGAGGAAGTTCATATCAGTTCTGGGTAGGATGCTGTTTCTGCAGCAAGATTAGCCATTCCCACTAGATTTGGGTGTTGCCACAAGGCAAGAACAGTTTAGTAATTGGGAATCTCTGGTAATAGATGGGTAGAAGCAGTTCTGGGTGTGCCACTGGTTAACAAAGCAGTGGTCAAGCTGGGCGTGGTGGTGCACGCTTGTAATTCCAGTATTTGGGAGACTGAGACCGGAGGATCCGGGTTCATGGCCAGCCTCAGCTACCTAGTGAGGCACTCCACAACTTAGCGAGACTCAGTTTCAAAATAAAGAATAAAAAATAGGGCTGGGGGTGTAGCTCAGAGGTAGAATGCCCGAGTTCAATCCCCAGTACCGCAAAAAACAAAAGAAAGCAGTGGTCACACAATGTGGGGGTCATGATAGCATTTTATACCTGCCATAGAATCTTGGAAGAAAATGTTGCCTGTTAACTTTGCAGTTGGCTTTGTCTTTCCCCCAAACTAGAGGTGCTGTTTTTCAGTTTGAGCTAACTTTGTCATTGGCACGTTCTTTCCATACCAAACTTCTCTTGCTAAATGACTTTTTCCAATAAGTACAACTTAATCCACTCATGTCTTCCCTACAGGTAAATGTTAGTACTTATAAAATTATCCTTGCTTTCTGATAATAGTCAATCTACAATAACCCCACATAACCCAACCAAAGTCCAAATTTTATTTTATGTTCTTACACCCTGTTCTGGCTTCAAAACACAAATATTGGTCTTTAGCTTGGCAGACCTGTCATCAGTTCAGACTGTCTTCGTGTTGTCAATGCCCTCCAGCCAAAACTACCAGGAACACACCTATACCCGAACATGTTTATTGCAGTCAGGGAGAACATGTACCTTGGAGGTACATCCTACCTCTAGGCTACACCCCCAACCCTTTCTAATTTTTGTGAGACAGGGTCTTGGTGAGTTGTTGAAGCTGGTCTCCAACCTGGGATCCTCCTGTCTCATTCTCTCAAGTACTGGGACTACACTCATGCACCCCTCTACCCTCTGCTGATTCCGAGGAAGTTCTAGGGGATATCAAATCTGGGCAGGATCCTGTTTCTGCAGCAAGATTAGCCATTCCCACTAGGGTTTGGGTGCCGCCACAAGGCAAGAACAGTTTAGTAATTGGGAATCTCCAGTAATAGATGGGTAGAAGCAGTTCTGGGTGTGCCAGATGTAAAGGTTTGATGGTTCTGGTCAGTAGTTCGTCGTGGCTTCAAGTCATCTCAGTCCAGTTGCCAGCCGTGTAAGGAAACAATGATAACCCCTGGCTGCTTGAGCTAGTCCTAGCCCTGACCCTTAGCTTTCCCTAGCTAAGCATTCCTAGGTCCCTGGTCTTATGTACTAGAAGCACTATCTTCAGTGAATACAGATTATGCTAATAGTTATGTAATAGGAGCCATCTCCCCCCCAAAAAAACCCTCCTCAAAACCCCAGCCAGTAAGCTGGGCATGGTGGCCCACGTTTGTGATGCCAGTACTTGGAAAGCTGAGACAGGAGGATCACAGATTTGAGGACAGCCTCAGCAACCTAGTGAGACTGTTTCAAAATAAGAATTAAAATAGGGCTGGAGATAGAATGCCCCTGGGTTCAATCCCCAGCACCACAAAAAAATAACCCAGTTATATATATATATATGTTACCCTTTTATAACAAAGAATCTAAGTTTTAATTATGTATATTTGCTAGTTTTTCCAGATAGACTTATTATTGAATTCTTATTCAATAGGCATTGAATCAAGTATCTTCTACTATGGTTTCTGATTTTAAGTCTAGGTGAATTTACTATATCATATAAACAAATTCAGCAGCAAATTCTTTAAATATCAGAATACCACTTCAAAAACTAAGAGGAAACAAAACTATTTAAGTTTTATTTTCAAAGTCTAATTTTAATTGAGACTGAACAAACAAGCAGAAAAGTAAGAAGCTAACTGTATTAGCAGACACAGATGTACCAAATGTAAAACAGTGGGTTATTAACAGAACTATTTACATGCATATTTACAAGCAACCCTTCTATACATAAATTTTACTTTTAGTTAGTTGGAAAAAGATTTGACATTCAGTAAAAATACTACTTAAATAGGGCTGGGATGGTACCACATAATAGTAAAAGTATTAGAAAAGTGATCCTCAAGGTGTATCAATTATAAAGCAGATGAAAATTTGAATGACAAATATCTAGTAAAATTCTCTAGTAAAAAAAGTCAGTGCAACCCATGCTACAAAATAAAAATGAAAAAGCCATATAAATGGATCAGAGTAATGTTCTAGGTCTTAGGGTAATGAAGTTAGTGAAGTAAACAGAATAATTCTTGAATTGGAATAAATCCTCAGTGAAGAGTCTTGGTTGCTTAGCTGAGAATTCTAATGGTTGGTTGGTTGTTTTTTTCCATTAATAACATTTTAAAAGCCCTTGGTATCAAATAGCATCTACATATGTAGATCAGTTGTTGATATATTCCAAAACTTTAGTGCTAAGGATTTTCATGATTGTGATTAATATTTGAAACTCAATTTATTGAGACACAAATGTCAAACTAAAAGCTGTGGATCATATCTAAAAAAAGAATGCTACATCTTTGCAGTAATATGTACTCCAGCCTAAGACTTTCTCCCTTAGGAAAGGAAAACTTAAAGGGTAAGTATCTAACCAGCTAGCAAAATTTACTTTCAACATTTCATTTATTTCAAAATCAATTTTATTGCAGCCAAAACAGTGGAATTAACTGTACATAATAAACTATTTTATATATATACACGTTTTAAGTTACAGGGAATAAGTTTATTTTGGCAGATAGTGTTAAACAAAATTAAGTTGCATACATTAGTAACATAACTCAACATCCTTAATTTGGTATAAGTGTGACATGTTTTCTTGCTTTCCTTTGTTCTGCTAAATCACCATACCTAAACTGTTTTATAAAACCGATATGCTGAAATTTAACTTTACTGTTTTCGCTTACGCTCTGATTCCAAACAAAACTTTTCATAAGCTTCTTCAATCTCTGGGTCCATTTCATCATCAATATCATCCAAATATCTGCAAAAGCCAAAGATGATTCATAAGTTTAATGTTTTTCAATTCAGAAAATACTTAACGTGCTAATCCACAAAAAATGTATGTGACCCAATTTCCTAGACTAAATTATAATACACCATAAGCCTAACTTTAGAATAACCTAAGTGGCAATCCTGGGAAAACCAATTGGTCATTTTTTTTTTGCGGTACTGGGGATTGAACTCAGGGGCATTCTACCTCCGAGCTATACCCCCAGCCTTTTTTATTCTTTATTTTGAAACCGAGTCTAAGTTGCGGAGTGCCTCACTAGGTAGCTGAGGCTGGCCGCGAACCCGGATCCTCCGGTCTCAGCCTCCCGAATGCTGCCAATTGGTTATTTTGACAAGTTAACTTTTACAACAATTCTGAGTCCCTGTGTCTGAAGTTATACTTTAGGGCATTTATTAACCTAAAAGTTAATTAAGGCTTGACATACAAACTTTGAGCTCAAGATTGATATATCATAAATTTGTACCTTATAAGTAAATGATTTATACTATAACTAGAACATAATTATTCCCACAATGACAAGTTAGCCACATTCTCATTTATCAGGATTCAGACTTCCATAATAGGAAGCTATTTTGTGTGTTTGTGTGTGGGATACTGGGGACTTAACCTAAGCACCCTATCTCTGAGCAATACCTCCACCCCTATTTTATTCTTCAGTTTGAAACAGGGCCTCACTAAATTGCTGAGGATGACCTCAAATCTGTGATCCTACTGTCTTAGGCTCCTAGGTACTAGGATTACAAGAATGCACCACCACACCAAGCTGGGAAGCTAATTTTTGAGATTATCTATTTCAAACTTTCCCTCCAATTATTATTAAGTTTAAAATGGTAGGAAAACAACTTTCTTTGCTTAATTAAGTATGGGAGAGGCAATGTACAGTGCCAAATAAGGATTTAATATATACATTCTTACTATAGTCTTTTTGTGTGTGGTACCAGGGATTGAATCCAGGGGCAATCTACCTCTGAGCTACACCCCTAACCCTTTTTCCTTTTTGTTTTGAAATAGGCTCTAAGTTGTTGACGGTCTTGCTAAATTGCTGAGGCTAGCCTCGAACTTGCGATCTGCCTCATTTGCTAAAGTACTAGGATTATGGGTGTGCACCACACACCTGGCTTCCATACTCATCTTAAAAGACTTAATAATGCTACCATTTCCATTTTAGAAAAAAAAAAAATGAGACCCTGGGAGTTCTAGTAAATAATGTAAAATTTTGAGCAAGAATGTGGCAGAGAGAATTTGTTTGACTCTAGATCTTTTCCCTTTTCTACATCCCCCCTCACAACATGATGTCTCATTCCTACTCCCCCAATCCCATCTTATAAGTACAACCAAAATATTATGCCAACCCTATAAACTGCTAATGGGTCTTTTTCTTTCCAATTCTTCTACATTTCCACTATAAGGTCACATGTTGAAAACAATCATGGGATCATTAAGGCAAGAGAATATGTATATTGAACAAAACAAGAGAATAATCTAAAGTTCAATGTCAAAAATGCCTTTTACCGAGCTGGGCGTGGTGGCGCATGCTTGTAATCCCAGCATTCAGGAGGCTGAGACTGGAGGATCCGGGTTCGTGGCCAGCCTCAGCTACCTAGTGAAGCACTCCGCAACTTAGTGAGACCCGGTTTCAAAATAAAAAACAAAAAATAGGGCTGGGCGTAGAGCTCGGAGGCAGAATGCCCCGAGTTCAATCCCCAGTACCGCCAAAAAATAAAAAAAATAAAAAGCCTTTTACCTTCCAGTGATACATTCACAGCAGGACTGAACCTTTTTCTATTAAATCAGTATATAAAAGTACGACAACATTATATTTCTAGACCTTAAACTGACCATCATTAAGATGTCACTAAAATAAAGGTGGTTTGCATAAATAAAAAAAAAAAAAAAAAAAAGAAAGAGCCTTAGAACACACAAGAGATGAAAAATAAGTCAGACATAACTTATCCTCTTTTCCTACTCAGGAAGAAGCTAAGTACCTTGTCCAAATACACATGAACTGTTGACAGAGCTGGGAGAGTGGGAGATGAAGAAACAGATATAATAATAGGACTATAAATTATCTTCCTATCAGCCCAAATATTTCTAGGTAGTAATTTTTTCTTCACTTTTAGTCTATCCTTTAACAGCTAAGAGTCAAGCCATTTACTGTGTGTAGAAGGCTGTCAAACACTTAAAGTACTATCATTAATTTCTCAAAAAAAACTTCAGGAGGGATGCTTCTATCCTCATAGATGGAGAAACAGATAAAGAAACTGCTCAAGATTTTATAATAAGTATTAAAGCCTCTAAAAATCTTGGTATACACAAGAAAAGGGAAGAAGGAAAGAAGGGAGGGAGGGAAGAGGTTTGTAATAGAATAAAATATCTTTTTCTTCAGTATTTGTTGTGTAGTTATTAAAATTTCATTTTCAGTGCTGTTCAGGATTCCCTTATTTGAATAAACCACAGTTATCTAAATTAAAAAAAATAAAAATTTTGGTATAATAATCTATTGTTTAAAAAAAATCATACCAAGTATATTATATTTTAATAGTTTTTTTCTTCAACTACAGATTTTCAGAATCAGAGTCTGAGTCTGAGTTTTCCATATGCTTTCTAAGAAGTTTTAGTACCTAAGCACTTTTTTTTTTTTTTTTGCGGTACTGGGGATTGAACTCAGGGGCATTCTACCTCCGAGCTACACCCCCAGCCCTATTTTTTATTCTTTATTTTGAAACCAAGTCTCACTAAGTTGCGGAGTGCCTCACTAGGTAGCTGATGCTGGCTGCGAACCCGGATCCTCCGGTCTCAGCCTCCCGAATTCTGGGATTACAAGCGTGCGCCACCACGCCCGGCTCCCTAAGCACTTCTATATAATGTACTCTAACACTATCAAATAAAAATGCCATTCTTTCATGATCCGCTTGCTTTTTTCTTGTCTAATTAGTAATTAAAGAGAACTTACGGATCACCAGCCCCTGATAAATCTGTTCCATTTTCTTCATAATCTGGAAAAAAGTCCTCTCTTTCAAGTAACTCTTGATATTTCTCTTGGTAATCTATAAGACAACATAGAAAAAAATTAAATGCTGAAAAAAAATCATAAATATGCCAGTTGCCCTAAAAATTCTTTTTAACATTATGACTTTTCACTTAAGTACACCAATGTTTAGACAAAATATGTAAAGTAGCTTCATAAAAACTTATATTCTGGTTGGCTTTCTTTTGCCACACAGCATGTTAACAAGTCTTAAGATACTTATATATAATACTCCTTTAAAGTGATACCTGCCAGTTGTTGCAGGGAGAGTAACCAGCTACCTTTTCTGATTAGTATGTCTACATGGAATCCTTACCTTTGAATAAAATGGATCGGTAGATCAATATATATTAAGACTAGTTACCTTAAAATTAGTTTCTATGGACAGAAACCATCTCAAATTTGAGAGATTATAATTACATTAAACTGGGTAAAGACTTTTTCCAAAACTATCAGTCTCTTAAACAAAACCAAAAAAAAAACCAAAAAAAACCCTCTAACTCGACTTCAAGGATTGGTGATATTTTGGCTTCCAATTCTGACAATGTAAACAATTTTAATCATAAATGCTTGGGGGTATAATGCTTTCTCTTAATTGTATGGATAAGTTCACAAAAGTCAAGCTGCCAGACGACAAATTAAAAAGGACTGAAAGCTATCTGTAAACTACTGCAGAAGCTATGGGAGGAAAGCAGGCAGATGGTGCTGGTATCAGTAACCAAAGGGCTTGGACTTAAAACCCAAAGAAAGCAAGGTCTTCAGTCCATGTGAAAAAGGAAGACTATTTCACCCTGTATAAACCTGTGACCTTCAAAGGGCTGATATCTTAAGCAAAAAGTAGACCAGGAAAAACAAAAAAAACTCGGAGAGATAGCAAGAAAGAATAGTTGAGTTTTAAGCAGGGTCAAGGCATTCTGGAGAAAAAGGTATCCCAGAGTTTGTAACAATAGGTCTCTACCTCAAATTTCCACTACCTACAGAAGAACCGCTATGATTAAAAAAAAAAAAAAAAAAAAAAAAAGAAATAGAATAAAACTTGGGGTCCAGCCAAGTGCAGTAACACACGCCTGTAATTCCAGTACTTGGGAGGCTGAGACAGGATCACAGTATCACGGCCAGTCTCAGCAACTTAGTGAGAACCTGTTTCAAATAAAAAAATAAAAGAGGACTAGGGGTGTATCTTGGCAGTAGAATGTCCCTGGTTCAATCCCCAGTACCTCAAATCAATCAATCTATCAATGGGCTGAGTGTGTAGCTCAGAGGTAGAATGTTCCTGGGGTGAATCCCCAGTATCACAAAAAAATTAAACTCGGTGTCCAAGTCAGTAATACCTCTGTGGCTCCCAGAAGAAGCAAATCTAAAACAATTTTGAATAGAGGTTCCTATAATATAGACCACAAAAAAATTTTAGTAAAGAAAACACTACAATTAAAACACTGATGCATCGATACAGAGCCATAATATAACAAATAACATAACATACTTACTATAACATTAAAATGGTTTAGGAGAAAGAAGTATATGTGGAGAGAACAAAAGTTGATAAAGCAAACTGAGTAAATTTAAGAAGTATATCCAGATAAAGAGCAGATGGATATTCTTTGTACAATTTTTACTTTTCCATAAGTTTCAAATAATTTCTGAATGAAAGTTTAAAAAACACAGTTAAAGATGAGCTTGCAACAAAAAATATCATGACAAGAGTGGCTCAGTGTACACGCCTGTTATCACAGAATATGGGAGGTTGAGACAGGAGGGTCATAGATTGAAGGCTAACACATAGTAATTCAGAGACCCTGTTTTTTTCCTTTTCCTTTTTTTTTTTTAACTGTGAAACAAGGTTTCACTAATCTGCAGAAAGCCTAAGTTGCTGAGGCTGTCCTCCAACCTGCAACCCTTCTGTTTTAGCCTCCCAAGTACTGGGATTACAAGTGTGCACCACCAAATCTGCCAAGACCTTGTTTCAAAAAATAAATGAATAAATAGAGCCATGCGTGGTAGTGCACACTTGTAACCCCAGTACTTGGGAGGCTGAGATAGGAGGATTGCAGGTTCAAGGACAGTCTCAGCAAGTAGTAAGACTCATCAACCTGGTGAGACCCTGTTTCAAAAATAAAAATAAAATAGGGCTGAAGGTGTAGCTCAGAGGTAGAATGCCCCCGAGTTCAATCCCTAGTAACACACACACACACACACACACACACACACACACACACACCATTTAATCGAGGCATTCTTCTAATCCTTAATTGTTAGAGTGACAAGATGTGTAGTCAGATTTCTATCTGAAATGGCTTGAGTTGTCACTGTAAAGAATATCATGTATAAAACAAATCTTTATCCTAGTATTTTAGAATGCAGCAAACACACCAGAAAGCTATAACTTTGTACTGGTGAGTAATGATTTTCTGTACTTTACCAAAATATAAGGGGTGGGGGGCGGCTATGAAACAACATACCTGGATCAGCTGCAGTGAAAGGAACCCCATCAGATGTATAAAACGTTGGTTCATTCTAAGATGAATCAAAGTGATAAATATGTAATAATTTTAGAATTTTTAAAAAGTACATTAAGTAGTACAGCGTGACTAATATCATTTATTTGATCTTGATAATGCAATAAGCAAAAAAAAAAAAAAAAAACACCCCTAACTTTTCAGCAGCCATTTCATTTCACTGGGAAAGTCTATGGTTTTCAGACTTCCATTATTATTCCATTATCTCACATCCTCATCATTCTAACCCTGTTGCCTAGTATCCATCATATTCTGTTCTGTTGTGCACTGTGAATTGTTCGTTGTGCACTGTGATTTAGTCAGTTCATTTTTAGCTGTGGTTTCTCCCTACCCTGCTTCTGCTTTAGGATTTTCCAAGATAGGGGTTGTGAGTATACTTTTCCATAGATGTTTTATGTTTCGTTATGTCAGAAGCTACAGGGCACATTAGCCTGGTAACCTTTTTCACTTTATTTTACTTTGCCACAAACATTTTACTTTACTTTTGTAAAGTAAAATCTGACATGTAGGACTTTGGTTTTATGATTTCTCTAGAAAAACTGCTTCTTGGCACCTCTATGCTGACTCATGTCCAAGTCTTATCAGTCTCCCTTGCCATTAGACCCTCCTTTTCACTGGAGGGTCTTCTCTTTATTTACCTGGAGTCTGCTGGTTCCTATATTATACTAAGCCAATGAAAAGTATTACTAGGCACTGAATTATGAGAACAGCTTTATGTAACTCAACTAATTTCCAAAATTGAATTCAAGCAATAAGCAAAACTTAAAATAGAAACACTGGTATACCATAAAGTAGTTAGGATCATTTTCAGGTGTTGCTTCTCTGTATGTTGAAGTTGCATGGACTCTACCCCAGTTACTTGATCGGAGTTCTACAAGCTTCAAGAGCATCTGTTTTACATCTCTGCAGAAAAAAGTTGAAATGTGTTAACACATATTCACCTCAAGTGTTGTCCTCTAAAATACCTCAGATTCCTGAAACTTTATAGCTTAAATTTAACATGTATACCCAGTTTTAATTTCTAATATTTCCTATAATGATATAAAATTTCCTTTTTAATTTTTTAACATTCTTGAAACTTGTTTTGTAACTGTGACTATATGTTCTTTTAAGGCAACAATTATCCTCTAAACATTTTTGTCTCTTAACTATACTTACAACAGTTCTTTATGAAATATTTGTTGAAAGCTTAATAATTTTATTTTTCATTAGACTTATATTTTACACTATAGGAAAATCTTAAAAAATTGAAAATCTAATTTCTAAATGTAACTGCACAAAGATGACTAGTAAAAAAGTCATTTTAAAATAAATATTTTCCATTACTCTGATGAAGTAGAGCAGATTAAAAACATCCCAAAGAAAAAGCAAGAAACTGAAACAGGCTTCTTTTCCTACCTGCTGCAGTTTGCATCTAGGACAACATTTTCAATTCTCTGAATAATTTCTTGCATATCAGTCTTTCCTTTTTCATTCCAGGCATCTTCTAAAACTGACCCTGTCAACTAAGAAGCAGATGTCAATAAAATAAGGAATTCAAAAGTGTAGCCATAACTTATTATGGGTTTCATGTTAGTGATTATGTATTATAGTCCCTATATGTTGAAGACAGGCTATTACATTTTAATTACTTTTTATAATATGCACCAAATACAGAAGTTTCAAATAAAAAACCCCATCAAAAAAACTGAGGCTATAAACTAACAATTCACAGAAACTAGCAAATGGTTAATAAACATGAAGGAATGCTTAAACTTATTACTGGTCATGAAAATGTAAAGTTAAATAAAGTTTTTGTTTTTATTCACCAACTATGACAAAACAAAACCCCAAATTGATTATGTCTATTACTATAAGAGATGAGGAAAGAGGTGTCCTCATTATTTGTGGGAGTACATTCTGGTTTGGTTATTTGGAAGGGAATTTTGGTGTAACATGTCAATATAAAGAACATATTCAGACTGACCCACCAAATCTATGTTTAGAAATTTAATCTAGAGAATTATCTATATAGATAAAGAAATGATTAAAGATACATAAGAGTGCTGCACTGGCTAAACTGAATATAACCCAAATGTACATTAATAAACAATATATATGAATACAATGGAATACTAGGAAGTTACTCAACACAGAGTAAACCTGTGTACCACACAAAGATCTAAGATTCTTCATCAGGTGGGGAAAAAAAGCCACAGAAGAATAAGATCTTATTAGAGCACACAAAACAAACATGGGAAAGGAAGGAATAGGACTTTATAGATGGGATGAAGGACTTCCATTTTCCACTTCTAAATTTGCTTCTTACATATACTGCATTGCTCTTCCAACATATTTGAGAGCAAAGTAAAATGTCAATGTTTAACTTTAAAAATTTAATCTTAGCCAGGCATGGTGGCACATACTTGTAATCCCAATACTCCTGAGACCGAGACAGGAGAATTGCAAATTAGAGACCAGCTTTGGCAACTTAACAAGACTCTCATCAACCTAGTGAGACCGTTTCAAAACAAAAAATGAAAAAATAAGTAAATAAATAAAAGGGTTGGAGGTGTAGCTGGGCAGTAGTATGGCCCTGGGTTTAATCCCCACTAGTGGGGGAAAAAAAAAAAAACCCTTAAATTTATCTGTATTACACATACTTTTCTTGCTCTAAATTATAAATTAAATGAGTACACAGTTAAAGAAGTAAAACCTACCTTCAGTAATTTTACCGCACAAATTAAGTTATCATCCATAGGATTAGAGAAGAGGGCATTCAGTAATTCCCGAAGACCAACCTGAAGAATGTCTGCTCTTGTAACCTGTCCATTTGTTCCCTTGATCTTTCAGGACAAAAGAAAATTAAAAGCAACAATGCCCAAATATAACACAGATATATGAATGGTCTAACAGTTAGGTGTTGGCAAAATAAGTGTCTTAAATACAAAAATCATAGGAACACATTCTGGTATCTTCACAGAATTAGTTATTCTCTGTATAATAAAACATCTAATAAAACTGAAAACAAGAAATTTTAACTTCATTTATCACATAACAAGATCAGAAAAATACGAGCCCATTTTAGTGTTTGTTTCATAAAACATGCTCTAAGCTATCACCTTTTTGGATCACAATACATTTTATATATTGCTTTAAAATATTATTTGTATCCAACCTACTTGCTACGAATTTTAGGTGCAGAAACTATGTTTTTTTTTTCCCCTTTTGGTACTGGAGGTTGAACCTGGAGGCATTCTATCTCCAAGCTATACTCCCATTTTTATTTTTTAATTTGAAACGGAGTCTCCCTAAGTTGCTGAGGCCTTCACTGAATTGCTGAGGCTGGCCTTGAACCTGAGATCTTAGCCTCCCAAGTACTGGGTTTATAGGTGTGAGCCACCACACACAGCAAGCCTTACTTTTATATTCCTCACAGACCTAGCATTGTTATTTCCACATAGGAAATACGTGGAGGTATCCTTAAAATACTTAAGGCATACTTTAAATTGGTGCTCTTATTTTGGTTTACATGAAAATCAGACTAAAGAAAAATAAGAGATTTAAAAAAAAAAAAAAAAAGTTGTGCCAGGCGTGGTGGTACACGCTTGTAATCCCAGTACTTGGGAGGCTGAGACCTGAGGATCCAGGTTCGAGGCCAGCCTCAGCTACTTAGTGAGGCCCTCCACAACTTAATGAGACCCTGTTTCAAAATAAAAAATAGGACTGGAAATGTAGTTCGAAGTCATGTGGTAAAAAAAGGATAATAAATTAGGTATTGTACTGGACACAGACCTTTGAAATATCTTGGAGATGCACATTTAATGGTGGATTCATCTGTCTACTAATGTTTATGATGTTAAGGTGTTTATGATATTAAATCCTCATACTAGGGTGTAAGAAGTTCAGGTTTCAGAATTCAAGACCCATTGCCTGGCACAGTGGTACACAACTGTAATCCCAGCTACTCAAGAGACCGAGGCAGAAGGATTCCAAGTTCAAGGCTATCCTCAGCAACTTAGTAAAACCCCATGTCAGAATAAAAATTAAAAATGGTTAGGGACGAAGCTCAATAGCAAAGAACCCTGGGTTCAATCCTCAGTACTTAAAAAAATAAAAAAGGTATAAATCCTTATCTGGGATTCACTAATAAAAGGAAAAAAAATCAAGCAAATACATTATACAGTGATATTCAGCACTAATATTGCCTAATAACTAGCATACAATCAAATATATCACCTAAATTCACAAACAGACTATAGACTTTGGATTTGGACAAATACATTTTATATAGAATACTAATATACAACGTGGGCTCAAAAAGAACTACTTTGTAGGCTGGGAGGACTGAGGAGAAATTGGTCAAAATGCAAAAAGTTTCAGTCAGAAGGGAGTAATAAGTTCAAGAGATCTGTTGAGTAATAAGTTCAAGAGATCTGTTGTATATCACACGATTACATAGCCGGGCATGGTGGCGCACACTTGTAATCCTAGTACTTGGAAGGCTAAGACTGGAGGATTCAAGTTCGTGGCCAACTTCAGCTACTTAGTGAGGCCCTCCACAACTTAGTGAGACCCTGTTTCAAAATAAAGAATAAAAAATAGGGTTAGGAGTGTAGCTTGGAAGTAGAATGCCCCTGGGTCCAATCCCCAGTACCACACCAAAAAAAAGAACATATATACTTGAAAATTGCTAAGATTTTAAGTGTTTTTATTAAAAAATGTATGAGGTAGCCAGGCGTGGTGGCGCATGCTTGTAATCCCAGCATTCGGGAGGCTGAAACCGGAGGATCCAGGTTCGAGGCCAGCCTCAGCTACCTAGTGAGGCACTCCGCAACTTAGTGAGACTCGGTTTCAAAATAAAGAATAAAAAATAGGGCTGGGGGTATAGCTCGGAGGTAGAATGCCCCTGAGTTCAATCCCAAGTACCGCAAAAAAAAAAAAAAAAAAAAAAAAAGTATGAGGTAATGCAAATATTAAGTAGTCTTATTTGGTCAGTCTTCAATGTATATTATCAAAATATGCGGTTTATTTAAAGATTAAATATTATTAAAATATTTAATCTTGGCTGGGTGTGGTGGCACACACTTGCAATCAGTACTTGGGAGCCTAAAATAGAAGGATCACAGGTTTGAGGACAGCCTTAGAAACCTAGGGAAATTGTTTCAATTAAAAAAAATAAAGGGCTGGGGGTGTAGCTCAAAGGTAGAATGTACCCAAGTTCAATCCCTAGTACCACAAAAAAAAAAAACCCAAAAAAACTATTCTTTATGAAAAGCTGTAAATTCTTTTTCCTTCAATCTAAAGCTTTGTGTTTTAGATGGGCATGGTGGCACATGACTGCAATCCCAGTACTTGGGAGGTCGAAATAGGAGGATCTCAGATTGGAGACCAGCCTCAGTAATAGTGAGATTCTCTTAGTAACCTAGTGAGATTCTGTTTCAAAGTTAATGGGGGTTGAGGAGGGGGGAGCTCAGAGGTAGAAAGCCCCCTGGTTCAATTCCCAGTACCACCAAAAAGGAAGTTTCATGTTTTGCAAAGTAAGTTTCTTTGAGCTGCCACCTGAAAAACTTATCATACGATATGTATTAAAATTTATAATGCAAGAAATCAGAGGTATACTATCTCTCAAAAGCTTAACCACACATGTAAACTACAGCTTTCTAAAGTATAGAAAGACTTAAAAGCTTAGTGATTACTTCCCAACATCTTGCCCATGAAAACAAATGTTACAGATGTTTTATTAAAATATAGACATTACCATGAGTAGGTACTAATATTTTTTTCCCCATTCCCCCTCTTTCATCTCACTTTTGATGTTGTAAAAGTACAATGTGGACCAAAAATTTATTAAGATCAATTTATACTTTCAGGTCTTGTTAGCACTTAACAAAAGAAAAATGTTTTCTCACCTCTAGGTTAAGATAAAGTTCTCCCAGAAAGAGTACGAATGCATGAAATCGCTTTCGAGTCACTTCATCCCCTTTTGCAGCTTGATCTTTAACTTCATATTCAGTCCGACATCTAATAGAGACATAGCTTTAGTAATCTCACAATGCTTTCTCTTTTTAAAATTGTCAAAAAAAATGACTATTTGTTAGTTTGCCAGAGCAATAGAATTAAGCACAATGACCCAATGCCCTGACTTTTCTCTAATGATTAAAGTTCACACCTACTGTAGGGACATCTACATTATCTTTTCATACTAAGACTCCCAGTTTTAAGAAACTGATAGGTATAGTAGCAAATAAAACTATCAATTCAACTTTGCAATATGTTTAAGCAACATAGATTTCATGAAGTTAAGGTTAAGAACATAGGTTTCATAAGGTTAAGAGCATACCAAAGAGGGGAAGAAGCCTCATTCTATGTCTTAGAGGTTTATTGTTAAGAAAGCACTGCCTTTACCCAAATTGCCTCTCAAGTTTTATTTTTATTAAAAACTTTGAACTTTGTAAGAATATAGATGACCTCCAACTAAGTTAAAAATGGGTAACCAGACAATGGTGTCTACTATTATCAGACTTAATTTCTATTACAATAAAATAATGTATAAAACTAATAATTTATAAATAAGTTGGCTATTGACTCAGAAAAACTCGGCACTCCATTAAGAAATTGTTTAAAATAAATCACGAAGTTCTCAAGGGAGCCAGTTGTAAATAAATATAAGCAAATAAATACCAACAGGATCTGGTAGAAACTAGAGCAAAATAGGATGAAGTGAGGAGAACTGATGTTTCATCTATATATTCTATACCAGTGGTTCTCAAACTTCTGCATGCAAGATACACATCTACAGAGCTTCCTTAGTCTTGAATGAATACCTTGGAAGCTATATACATAGTTTTTAAGGGTAAGTGTTGAATAATTTTCTCAATGATGTCATAGATATTAAACCATACACAGATCCTATCTAGTTTAGCAACATTCAATAACTTAGATTTTTCTAGAAAATAACACCGTCTTCTTCCACATTTTAAAACTTTTAACATACATCAATACAAAGCATAAACCAAATACGTTCCATTTCTATGTCATCTGGCTTTCATTCCAAATGTGTGTTTCCATCTTTTGTCTTTTCTTGACATGTTGCTTAAATGTTTGTCACCAAGGTAAAAGGAGCTCTTGGATTATGAAACTTTGCATTGATTTACAATTTTCTACTTACTAATTCATGTTAAATTACATTGTTTTTCTTACATTGGTTTACTTATTTGTATAATCTTTGAAAGCAATAGATTTTTGTGCATTTTTATTCTCACATAATAAAAATATAATTTTAAAAGGTAAAAAAAATAAATAAAATGAATTTTAAGTCCACTACTCTTATGCTTTTATACACAGAGAAGTATTCTAGTGAGAAATAAACAAAACTACAGTCCAAATCATAAAATACAAAACAATTGACATTGAAGCCATCAAATAACTGTCCTCCCTTGCTTTATTTCCCTCTAACTTGGCCCATATGCCTCACACGGTAACAAAAAAATCTTCCTTGAATTTTTCATAACTATTCCAACTAATACAGTAAGCTTGTACTGCCTTCCTAAGTGAATTATGTCAGCTACTGTTATTAAAATACATTTTAAGTTTATCGATGTAGTTAATGTGTGTGCATGCACGCAAATGTACCAAATCTCACTATTATGGGTAATCATAATGCACCAATAAAAATATATTTTATTTTTAAAAAGTTTATTAAGCATATCTATAACCCCAGTACTTGGGAGGCAGAGACAGGACAGGTTCCAGACTAGTAGTAAGTTAGTGAGATCCTGTTTCAAAATAAATAATAAAGGCTAGAGGTATGCTTCAAAGGTAAAATGCCCCTGGGCTCAACTCCCAGCACATAAACACACACACAGTTTATCACTGTGGTGTTAAAATCTATTTATCTTTATTGATAAAGTGGTGAGAAAACCCTAGGAAAGTAATGTTTTATAAAACTGATTTGACAGTTTCTTGTAAGGATAAAGGGAAGAATTTACAGAGATTGAATGGCTTCCATACAGCCAATTTATGGTCTTTTCTTTTTTTAAACAGAGCCAAAGGAAAAACCTCTAGCCCAGGCTTTTTGTTTCTTTTTCTTTTTTTTTGATACTGAGCTCATCAACAGGGTACTACCACTGCACCCCAGTCTTTTATTTTGAAACAGGGGCTCACTAAATTACACAGGCTGGCTGCAAACCTGCAACCCTCCCGTCTCAGCTTCTCAAATACTGAGACCACAGATATGTACCACTACACCTGGTGATATAGGTTAAGAGTTTTGATGAAATATTTTTCTTTTACAAAACTGCCAAGACCAGTAGACTGTGTAATAGAACTCCCTCTACCCCAGCCCTAATTTTTTTTTTTTTTTTAAATTCTGAAACAGGGTCTTGCTTAGTTGAAGGACCTCCCTAAATTGCTGAGGCTGGCCTCGAATGTGTAATTCTCCTGTCTCAGCCTCCCAAGTACTGGGATTATAGATGTGAACCATCACATCTGGCTGATCCTAAACCTTTTTTTGTTTTTGTGATGCTGGGGATGGAACCCAGGGTTCTACCTCCAGGCTACACCCCAGCCCTATTTTATTTTTTATTTGGAAACAGTATTGCCAAGTTGCCCACTAAGTTGCTGAAGCTAGATCTGAACCTGCAATCCTGTCTCAGCCACCCAAGAACTGGGATTACAAGCACACACCACCACGCTCTGCTAAACTTAAACCTTTTAAAGTAAATATTCTCAATTACAAATGGCTATTTCAAAAAGATTAAAACAGAAAAACGAAGATCATAGTTGTCCCTGATAACACTGCAACCAAGAGTTAACTGCTTGTGAAGCTAACTTCATTGTTTTTCAATATATGTATGTATTTCTAAATGAAGTAGAATCATGCTCTACTTTCTACTTGTTATATTAGCATTTCTCTACATTAATATCTTTTACAGTATTATACTGCTATAGAAGCACACACAGGGGTAAAGAGTCAAGGAAAATCATAATAGTTCTCAACCACAGCTGAATAGTATAACTATATGAAGAGCTTTTTTTTTTTGTAATGGGAATTGAACTCGGGCGCATTCTACCTCAGAGCTACACCCCCAGCTCTTTTTTTTTCTTATTTTGAAACAGGGTCTAAGTTGCAGAGGGCCTCACTAAGTGGCTAAGGCTGGCCACAAACCCAGATCCTCTGGTTTCAGCCTCCCAAGTACTGGGATTACAAGCATGCGCCACCACGCCCGGCTCCCTGAAGAGTTTTATAGAACATACCAGCCTTCACCTCAGTCCAATTTTGCCAGAATTTCCAAGGAGAGGGTAGAATGTAAGCTCTATTTAAATCTGAAGTTACTGGAAGGCACGGCTAGGGGTAAGAAACACTGGGAAATATAATAGAGCCTTTCTGGCATCCTACCTCCTAAAAGTACCTATTTTCTAGATGCCCAGAAGCTGTAATTTGCATTTAATTATAAGTAGGGTTATAGTTTTAATATAACTTTGTCTTTTATATTTTTCCAAACTGTACCTATCCAGAGCTATTCCAAGCATTTTTATTAGGACAATGTGTGTATGTGTGTGTGGGGAGGTTACTAGGGATTGAACCCAGGGGCATTCTTCCTCCAAGCTACAACCCCAGCCCTATTTTACTTTTAATTTTGAAACAGGGTCTTGCTAAGTTGCCCAAGCTGGCCTTTAACTTGCAATTCTATTATCTCAGCGTCCCAACTACTGGGATTATAGGTGTTGCCACTGTGCCTGGATACTGGTCTTAAATATTCTTGAGATCTTTTAGTATTAAACAAATGAGCTCATTTGTGTTATAAATTTTCCTGTTTTTACTTCATATAAATTTGTGCTTTCTCCCAATTATAATTTATATATAACTAAATTTGTTAATCTCTTGTATTAGGGCCTATGGGTATCATGTCTTGCTTAAAAGGGCTTTACCAACCTAAGATTTTTAATTGTGATTTTCACCCTCAGTATTTACTGCAACACTTGAGTCTTTGATGTATGTGGAATTTAATTTGATGTAAGGAGGTAGGAACCCATCTGTTTTTCCTGAATGGCTACATAGTTGTGCTTTACATATGTATTCCCAAGTACCATCTTCATGAAAAGCTAAATTCCTAAGTGTCTCTAGGATCTACTTTTAGAATCGTTGTTCTAATCCACTGTAGTCTAACCACACAATCAGAAGTTTGTTTGGTTTTTTTTTTTTTTTTTTTGGTCCTGAGGATTGAACCCAGGACCTCAAGCTAAGCACATATCTTACTAGAGCTACACCACTGGCTCCATTAAAGTACCTTTCAAGAATACACAAACTGTAATAAACTTGAAGACAACCTTGTTACTGAAGACTACTCAAATGATGAGAGTTTAGTTTTCCCTAAATCAGCTTATAAATCTAGTATCACCCCCTCCCCAAACACCTAACAAATACCAACAAGGTTTGTAAAATTCAAACCCTGATTCTAAAGATCTTTGGAGAAAAAGTGTAGCAAAAAAGACTCCAAAAAGAAAGAACTTATCATTTAAAATATTAGTTTTTGCGAGGTGTGGTAGTGCCTGCTTGTAATCCTAGTATTTGAGAGGCTGAGACAGGAGGATTGCAGGTTTGTAGCCAGCCTCAGCTACTTAGTGAGGCCTTCAGCAACTTAGTGAGACCCTGTTTCAAAAATAAAAAATAGGACTGGGGGTATAGCTCAGAGGTAGAATGTCCCTGGGCTCAATCCCCAGTACCGCCAAAAAAACCCAAAAAAACCCCCAAAAAACAATAACAACAACAAAAACCAACAGGTTTTTAATAGCTATTATATAATTGTAAGAAATAGAATAAGTGACAAATATAATCAAAGTCCAGATTCCAAACCCAAATTTAAGTATGCAGTGTAATGAAGGTGGTAGTTCCAGTAAAGGAAAAAATACTCACTTTTATTGTAATCTAATTAAGTTAGATCCTTCCTCAAATCAAAAGTATTCAAATACATTAGTCATTTTTTTTTTCTTTTTTTTTTTTTTGCAGTACTGGGGATTGAACTCAGGGGCATTCTACCTCTGAGCTACACCCCCAGCCCTATTTTTTATTCTTTATTTTGAAACTGGTTCTAAGTTGCGGAGTGCCTCACTAAGTAGCTGAGGCTGATCTCGAACCCGGATCCTCTGGTCTCAGCCTCCCGAATGCTGGGATTACAAGCGTGCGCCACCACGCCCGGCTACATTAGTCATTTTTAAGATCTCATAAAAGGGCTTTCTAATACCAAACCAAAGGCAGACCTTTACAGATTAAAAAAAAAAAAAACTCATATTTGGCTATAAGCTTTTAATATTTTGCAAATAAGAATGTACTTTTCTATAATGTATAGTCTTTAGAAAAGAGGAATGGGCAAATTCTAGTATATCTGAAAGTAGTTTTTCTTTAATATTTATACTGACCTTTGAAGTAGCAATTGACGGAAGTTGCCACTCTGTGGGCTTATCGTCAGATGATGGGACAGGTAATTACACAGGCGAGCTCCCATGTAAGAGAAATTGGGGATAGATGTGGCCTATTAAAAAGAAAAGTTTTATGTAACAGATACATCATTATTAATGTAAACAGTAATATTTTAAAGAGGAAAAATATTTTGGCTTTCCAAACTATATTGTATAAAAAAAACCATGTTAGTCTTTTGTTAAGGCAAAAAGAAATGAAGCTCACTCTCCCTCCCAACCTTACACCAAGAACAATAAGTACAAAAACAAATGTTTTAAGTTCTTACCCCACCTCCATTTACCTGAGGTTACCAGGAAGCAATTAGACAATGTCTCTTGATGCTAACCCATTTTTGTGGAAATATGGTCATGCATCCAACTGCAGAGTACCAATCAGTAAGGAAAACAGCTGCCAAACCACTGACCAGTGGGGCTGCTCAGTGGCAGGACAGCAGACTTTGGTGTATAGCAAGTGCAAAACATAATTCCAAAGCATTTTACTTTGTGACCTTGGACATCATTAAACCTCTGAGTTTCAGTTTGATTCCTAAAGAGGTGATTAATGCTACACAGCACAAAAGAATAACACTTAAATAACACACTAAAAATGTTGGTTAAAGAGGAAATCAAAACAGCTATTAAAAAAAAATAGTGAAAAAGACATTACCAAAGATGGTGTGGTGTAACAAAGGTAGAAGTTGGGAAGTTTAATTGCAGTCTTAAAAGAAAAATAGAGAACACTGCTTACCACCTAACAGTAGGTAAGAAAACACACATTAAGAGATTAAGAGACCTGGCAAAGGACACAAAAGCTAATCAACCATAGATTCTAACTCTAAGATGACCTGATGTCCTTCCAACCTGTTAGGGCTATGTACTAGATGTGGGAACCTTGGACAAGTCACTTGACCTTTGTTCAGATAGAAATAAAAAATTACAATAATTAAAAGCACTATTTCCTTGCTTACATGTGACCCTGTACATATCACATCAAAGGAGAAAGACCGATTTCTCCTGATTATCATATATGCTTACCTGCCGGGGTCCAGCCCTCGTGGCAGCGGGGTCGGGGGTTCCTCGATAGGTATGGACTGAGATAAGGTCGCAAGAATATGCTCACACCAAATGCAGTGAAGAAGCGTCTCTGTTTTATTTTTTGTCAGTCGTTTTATACTATTTTTTTTTCTTCTTTTTTTTTTTTTTTTTTTTTACAATGAGGCATATAGAACAGGAATTTTTACAGACTTGTTTTTCCAAAGGTTATCCTCAACCAGTTAAGGTTACAACACGTATATAAAAATTCTTTTCCATTAGTTAAAATCTTTACAATTTTGTTTTGCCCCTTTAAGCAGTGTTCTATCTTATGTTAGGTAGTTAGCAGGTTCCGGGGAGACCAGGCAGTGGGGAAACCAGGCAGTAGCGATTTAGATAAACTAGCAAAGCCTGTTTCTAGACTAATACTTGTAAAAGGTTAATCCATTGGGTTGACTGGAGGCACTGCCTGTTTTCAGCTAAGAGATCAGTATCTGTCAGGACACATGTTTTTAAGAAGTTTTCCTTTATAATAATATGCAAGTAAAACCCAAAGCACCCCAAATTTCCAGAATATAATAATGCAAAGTGGGATATGTCACACATTCCTTCTTTTGGAATCCTCTGTCTTGCAGGACTCCAGCGGACTGAGCCTTGCTCAAGATCCAGCTATTAAGGTGCTGTGGCACTTAACAAAAGACTTTTCCTATTATTGGCGTTTGTTTCCTTTAGTTTCTTCTTACAGTTGTCACATATATGATTTAAACATTTATGTTCTAAAGGACTGTCATTCTTTTCCTACTTCTTTACTTGTACCTCATTTACTCCCATAGACAACTGATTTCAATTCTTTCAGCTGACTGTTTTTTTGAGGGGGTGGGGAGAGTGGGTATTGGGGATTGAATCCAGGGGCATTCTACGTCTGAGCTACACCCCCAGCCTGTTTCACTTTTTAATTTTGAAACAAGGTCTTGCTATGTTGCTGAGGCTGACCATCACGCCCAGCTGAAAAGGTTTTAACCTCTGTATTTCCATGTTATGTGATTTTCAGTTTGAGTGTTATCTCACTAGTTTCCTGCCCTGGAAGATGAGCTTTTAGCTTTCATTCTACTCAAGCTATTTCACTATTTGCCTTTCTCTCCTCCTACCAATATGGGTTTATCATGATTTTATGATTTAGTTATGTTTGCACTTGCAGCGAACCATGTATAGCATCAATTTTTTCCTTTTTTGCACTTTATTTTCCCAAGACTTACTCAGTTTTTCTTTACATACTTCTCACCAGATTATCACTAAACTCACTAGGATATAAATTTATTCTCAATATTTTCAGATATAACAAATGTGCTTATCTTATTAGGGAACTCTTTCCTGGCACCTTTGACCTATTTCAGTGAAGTGTGACTGCTTTAGGCCTATTGTGCCTGTGACTACTGTCTTGGGATCTCCTTTCACCATTATCAGGATAATTCAACTAGTCTCTCCTGTAGAATTCCCCATTCCTTGGTTCTCATGTCTTATCTTTGGCTTAATTCTTTTTCATGGACTACTTCCTTTGTTAACTTCTAGAGAAGGGTTAAAATGAAACTTCAAACTGGATACAAGATACAAAAATATCCAGGGAATATAACTTAAGATTCTCAGGCCATCCTTTTAGCTTCATTCCAATCTTTTCCTAGAGCCCTTTAGAGAATCTTCACAGTAAATCAGGGTGATTCTCAGCTTTCCCTACTGGTTTGGAATTCAACCTTAGAACTACCAAGTCAGTTACCACTCACCCATCTGCTTTCTAAGTCTTCACAACTGGGCTTTTATCTCCTTTTCTCTGCCTTTTAAAAATCCCATCATTTTAGTGGTATATGTTTAATCTCCCATCTTTTATAATAGGTCCTCTTCTATTAGTTGTGATGAGATTTCCATAAGTTACCTCAATAAAAACTTAAAAGCTGTTGAAAAATCTGTGTATTAGAGGTCAATATACCACTGACCACAAAATGTTAAAACTTTAAATATTGAGTACGTATCTGAAGAATTGGTTTTGAGACACTCAAACAGTTACAGCTGGTCAGGTTATAGACCCTCCACCAGGCCTGAGGAACTATAAGCATGTAGCTTCTTAAATGGCTGAAGCTCAACAGAGAAATTAGAAAAGCAAAAAGATATTAAGAAAAAAAAAAAAAAAAGATTAAGCATAGGCTTTCATTTCCTTTCAATCCATTTAGAGGCAAAAACTAAGAATTTCAGGACAAATAGAGCAGTTCCATCTTCCTAAAATCTCAGGCACTTCCTAAAACCCACCAGGTTGGCTAATAAACTTGGGGTCCAGTTAAGAGCCCAGGAAAAGTTGGAAAAGTAGCCCCCCCCCCAAAAAAAAATTAGTTGGGATGTGTTCACCAGCTTGCCATTATTATTATTTTTCCATATCCTTAGAGTTGCTCTTCCAATAACATCACTAAGACTTATATTTCTGTTCATCTTGTATTTTTTGGCCAATCTCAGAGACTTTAGAAATTGTTGTTAAAAGGCTAGTGTTTGTTGACTGCATTTTCCACCCTTAAAATAGTATTAATATATCAATGACCAAGATGTTAAGATAAAAATTGAAAATTGTGTGACAAAAAACTGAAGACTTTAAAGGAATTAAGGTATTCAGAAGCAAATCTTTGGAATTTTTTTTTAAAAAAAGGGAAGACAAGTAGAAATGTTAGGACTCAAGACCATTTTGCGGTCTGGCTTTTTGCAAAGACCAATTTATAAGACAAGAAAGTTCTCCCATGACTTTCAATTCCTTCTACAATAATACTACATAGTTCAATGCAAAAGAAAAAAATGACTGCATTTTTTTTGTATTAGTTTCAGATCCTACTATACAGGGGTGGGGGGTGATACTCATGTAGTGTTCTTCATAAGTCCCCAAAATCTTCCGTACTACTGCCTGTGTGTATAGACCCTTGGCTACAGATGTGAATGTTGCTTGTACAGAGCTGTGGATACACAGGTAAAGTGGTAGTCCAGTGTGGTTCTAGCCTTGAATCTAACTATAGGGATTTTATACAAGACAAGCTTCCAAGTTCCCATGAACCATCAAAAATTAACAACCGTGGAGGTAGATGAACATGAACCTAGCCTCATTTAAGGAATAGCCACTATCCTTGGCTTCAAGGAAACTATCTAGAGGTTACCTTGTGCTATTAGCCAACCTACCTGTTGGTAGATAAGTTCCACAAGTTCTTGCAAAGCATCATCTGTTGTAACCCAGCCATTCAACGTCTCTGCAAACTGTTCAATTTCAGTTTCAAAACTGCCAGGCTGCTCTGTAAGATGATTCAAAAAATCCTGAACATATTCTGGTAGAGTGGGATAATCTTCACAACCATCCTCATAGGATTCCTATAGATGAAAAGCAAAAAACTTTAATCCACCTAACTGGTTAAATCAAGCATTAGGCAGCTTTAAGTTGGAATATTTCTAGCACAAATACTTTTGTTAAGGCTCTCTCATGACTTAAAAAAAAAAAAAAAAAATTAAGTCCACTGAGCTATCCTCGATCCTTGACTAAGTGTTATAATAGACGGGTTCCATTTAGCAGGATGGGGACTGTCTTTTCAACCCTGGCAGATTTACAAGAAGACTGAGAAGTTTAAACCAATTTCACTATAACAATACAAAATTGTCAAACTTATTTATGGTGATATAAAATCTAAGATTTGCTTCAAAATGAGAGGAAAAGGATGAGTCAGAGATACAGAAATAAGAATGGCCACACACAGGCGACTGTTGAGACCATGGAGATTCTTTACTGGGTATGGTGGTGCTCACTTGTAATCTTAGTACTTGTGAGGCTGAGATGGGAGAATCGCAGGTTAAAGGACAGCCTCAACAAGCAGTGAGACTCTCAGCAACCTAGCAAGCCCGTTTCAAAATAAAATAAGACTGTGGATGTAGCTTGGAGGAAGAATGCCCCTGAGTTCAATCCCAGGCACCCCCTCCCCCCAAAAAAGAATCATGGTTTAAGTAGCAGAAGACTTTTTGGCTGCTACATCTAGGTTTCTAACCAACCTTAATAAGTAACACTAGTTTCTAGCTAAAATTTCTACCACTGGAAATATTCTGTATTGGTAATTGCCAACCAATTAACGGCAGCGGGGCTGCAGGTGAGTTTTGCAAAAAGTATCAGGCCAGAACAGCAATATTCCTACCCTCAATGCCCAGAATACCATCCAAAGCATTTTATTTAATTTTTGTGTGGTATTGGGGATTGAAACCAGGGCTATTCTATCTCCAAGCTACATCCCCAGCTCTATGTTTTATTTTCATTTTGAAACAGGGTCTCACTAGGTTGATGAAAGTGTCACACTGAGGCTGTCCTTAAACCTGTGATCCTCCTGTCTCAGCCTCCAAGTACTGGGATTACAAGTGTGCACCACCATGCCAGGCTCAAAGCATTTTAAAGTATACCTAACAGTGGTAACTATATTGATTAATCTATTTGGAGTCTGTTCTTCAAACAGACTCCAAATATAAACAACATAAGAAATTATAAATATTTGTAGTATTTATATATAATTTTTTTTTTCAGTACTGGGGATTGAACTCAGGGGCATTCTACCTCCGAGCTATACCCCCAGCCCTATTTTTTATTCCTTATTTTGAAACAGGGTCTAAGTTGCGGAGTGTCTCACTAGGTAGCCGAGGCTGGCCTCGAACCTGGATCCTCTGGTCTCAGCCTCCCAAATGCTGGGATTACAAGCGTGCCCCACCACACTCGGCTAGTATTTGTTTTTTGGTACTAAAGGCTAAACCCAGTAGCATTCTACCTCCAAGTTATATTCTCAGCCCTATTTTATTTTGAAACAGCCTAAGTTGCTGAGGGACCTCATTAAATTGCTGAGGCTGGCCATGAACCATATTTTAACTATTTTGGTACTGACGGAAAATATCCTATGCAGTGGGCACAAGAAGCATTATCAGCCCCAAAGAGGTAGGAACTTGATCCGATACCTTTGAGAAAGAAAGAGAATGGCTAAAACAGAACAGATAGCACAGGTCAGTGGCTACTGAGGTGATGAGGCAGATAGATCATGTAAGGCCTTTAGGGGCCACACTAAGAAAACTAGTTCTGAAAGTCATGGGAAAAACAGGGAAAGTGGGGAGAGTGAGTAAGGAAGAACTGTGTATCTCAACATAGTATTCTTTGTAGTCACAGAGCTAGTGAGAACTGAGTACATAACAGACTACACTTTTGTCAAGTAACTATACTATGCTGTACGTAAGTCTTAAAGCCCAACCCCAACATTATGTGTAAGAACGTTCACTGCCAAAAGTCTATCGATTAACAGTAACTGGTTAAACACTACTACATACCCTTAAAGGACCACTGGACAGCCATTTAAGAAAAGATCCATACATGTATCCATACAGAAATATCTCCAAGAGAGTATGTTAAATGAAAATAGAGTACACAACCATATTTTAACTTTTTGGTATTGAACCCAAGGGTGCCTTACCACTGTGCTATATCCTTAGCCCTATTTATTTTGAGACAAAATCTCACTAAATTATAGAGGCTGGCCTTGAATGTGCAATCCTCCTGCTTCAGCCTTTCAGGTCACTGGAATTACAGGCATGCACCACACCTGGCTAATTTTTTTTTCTTTGAGACTTATTTGCAGCCAGGTGTGGTGGCGCACGCTTGTAATCCCAGCATTTAGGAGGCTGAGACTGGAGGATCTGGGTTTGCTGCCAGCCTCAGTTGCTTAGTGAGGCCCTCTGCAACTTAGTGAGACCCTGTTTCCAAATAAAGCATAAAAAAATAAGGTCTGGGGCTGTAGCTCCGAAGTAGAATGCCCCCAGGTTCCAAACCCTGTACTGCAAAAAATAAATAAAATAAGAAAATAAAAAGAAAAAGAGACTCATTTGCAGGGCAGAGAAAATTTCTGGAAGCATGACAGACAATGGTACTTAAGTGAAGAAATGTTCTTATACTGACAATTATAAAATTGTGAAAGCAGTTAAGCATAAAGAATGCACACATTAACCACATTAACCAATATACTTAATAGTAATTACTACAAATGTGTGAATTTTATAATTAAAAACTACTTTAAGTTTTCAATATATAGTTATAGCTTGAGTTGTTGTATCTTACCATTAATGATAATGAAAAACAGAAAGGTAACCTGTAGGTCACAGCTGAAGCCAATTCTGTCCCTATTAAATGTCATTAATTGTGGAAAAAATGCAGTTTAGGACACCAATTTGCAGTTTTTCATAAAGCCAACAGAACTCTTAAGAAAATTTGAAGTCTAATGAGTAAAAGAAGAGAGCTGCTTTGAATATAACAGAACAGAATCAAATTCAGAGCCTCTTATGAGCAAAAAAGGAAGCACAGAGTATCCTGAACAGATAGGCATCCCAACATGTTCAAATCAAAGCCTGCATTAGTTCCCTAGCACAAATTTTTTTTTTTTTTTTTTTTTTTTTGCGGTACTGGGGATTGAACTCAGAGGCATTCTACCTCCGAGCTACACCCCCAGCCCTATTTTTTTTTTATTCTTTATTTTGAAACCGAGTCTAAGTTGCGGAGTGCCTCACTAGGTAGCTGAGGCTGGCCGCGAACCTGGATCCTCCAATCTCAGCCTCCCGAATGCTGGGATTACAAGCGTGCGCCACCACGCCCGGCTCCTAGCACAAAATTTTTCAAAGAACAAACTTCTTCAGTCTTCCATGTGGAGTCAAATGGCTTCCAAACTGAGGAATATTTTCAAGCTTTGTTTACTTTCCTAGAATTCTGTGGTAGAGATTAGGAAGGACATCAATTACGTAATGAGACAATGCACCTTTCTTGGTAGGTAGGTGCTTTATATGCATTGTCAAGAGATGAGAACCTAATCAAAGGCAGAGGGAATAAAAGGAAACTGACCAATAGTCAAGAGTACTTAAAGTGGATTGAACTGGGGCAAGATTAAAATCTGAAAGAGAATGATGGCAACAGTCTTGAGAGTCAAGAAGATTATACACAAAGAAAAAATTAAAACCAAAATAGTACTTTACTTAGTTTTTACAAAATTGTTAGTGGAGCTTTTGAAAGATTAAAAAACCTAATTTTGACACCTAGCATAAGACCTGGTACAATGGAACTTTTAAACACCATCATAGGGTGTTCAAGGTCTAAAATGAGGGTTAAGATTAAGAGAGACTTAAAAATCAGAAAGGCATCATTAATTGTTGAATAGTATCTATCCCACTACTTCCTTCTCTTTATCAAATGTCAGAGAGATTGATTACAGAGGCTTGCACAGTGAGAAGTACAACAGTGCCAACAGTAATTACTTTTAGAAAATGTCACTACTAAAAGGCAGAGGAAAAACTGGGCAGTAACTTGAAAGGGGATCCTCATAAGAAAAAAAGCTGAGTTTTTTTTTTTTTTTGGGGGGGGGTGTTGTCTTAATAAATGCTTTATGAATTTCCATGTGGATTTTTTAGTACCAGTAGGTAAACTGTGAATAAATATTCAAGGCATAGTGGTCTGAGAAGCAGCAACAACCAGAAATAGAAGAGCAGCAACCTACTGGTAAAAGGATATGTGGACAGTAGGAAACTAGCATCAGGATTAGAGGAAAGACTAAAGATAACAGGGGTTGGGACTTTGAAAGAGTTAAGAAAGCAAATCAAAAAAGGATGTCAGAAAAAGAATGTATTTTTGTGTGAGTGTGTATGGTAGTGGGAATTGAATCCAGAGGCATTCTACCTCTCAGTTATATCCCCAGACCGATTTTATTTGGAAATAGGGTCTCACCAGGTTGCTGAGAGCCTCACTAAATTGCTGGGCTGTCCTTGAACCTGTGATCCTCCAGTTTCAGCCTTCTCAGTACTAGGATTACAAGCGTATGCCACCACATCCAGCTTAAGAATGTATTCTTATGAGACCTAGCTCAGGGATACAGACAATAGATTTTCATATATAGAAAAACATACTCAAGAAATTTATGGAGCCGGGCGTGGTGGCGCACGCTTGTAATCCCAGCATTCGGGAGGCTGAGACCGGAGGATCCGGGTTCGCGGCCAGCCTCAGCTACCTAGTGAGGCACTCCACAACTTAGTGAGACTCGGTTTCAAAATAAAGAATAAAAAATAGGGCTGGGGGTATAGCTCGGAGGTAGAATGCCTCTGAGTTCAATCCCCAGTACC